>JAQFZE010003397.1:0-12683 GCA_034695245.1 Dicyrtomina saundersi | reverse complement strand
CACTCAAGGCTCGAAATTTTTAGTTTTTTTAAAAATAAGTGACTATCGTTCACAAGTATTTTGACAAGCAAAAGTGAACGAATGTCTTACTATGGTAATACCGTCGGTTGTGAATGGTCGCAATTGATAAAATAAATCAAATACAACGTTAATACTGTTGCTGTTTATAATGTCGAGTTTGTAGTAGCTTTTAATGTTCTTAATTAGGAAACAAGTAAACATAAAGACTCAATTTGAACTATAAATCTTATAATATATTTTTATAACACTACTGTGCAAATTTTATTTTTCAGTCTACAAAAAGCCCTACACACCAGACAAGACCATATTGTGCTGCTCTGACCCCATGCAAGATGTGAGAGCTGCAATTAAGCATTTTTTAAAATTATATCTAATGAATATTGTGAGTATAATTTTTAGTCATTTTTGTTATTCAGTTACTTGAAACTGTCTGATCCGGCGTCGTGTCTGTCCTGCGATCTTGCCGCGATTGTGTTAACAAACCCATAAAGTGTTTTAATTTAAAGCCTTTTTTTTAAATCCCCACTAAAAATTACCTTTAGGCAATGTTTTCCTAAATCTTGTTTTAGATTTCTTGGTCCAATATGGGCTGATCTGGTCTGGTCCGCTGACGTCAGATTAGACTAGATCAATTTAATCACTTCAGTACAGAATATTAGGTGCTAATAAAGTGCAGCAACACAGAATTGCGAGTGGCATATTGGGAGCCAACAGGGTACCGCCATTTGTGGTCTTGGATCGATTTGAACGCACCGCAATTCGTCCCGTTATCATTCGTTCTGCCCGACATTCGTTATTTTTAATGGTAATTCATTAGTGTCGTTAAAGTAACGAGCAGTACAACCATGTGTAAATTGCTCTTAATAAACGTTTTTTTTCCACCAACTAAACCAAATGCTGACAAAACATAAGTTGACGTAGTTGTTTGACCAATACAAGTATGCGGTGTCGTATGTGTCAGATTTTAACCCAAAGCGGCCTAATAACCTGCCCACTAGTGCCAACAAAACTTTTATACACGTTTTATACCCAGCCAACCTAAACTTAAGGCGTAGTTACCGAGCCCATTCGTACTAGCACTACTCGCATTACTCAAACCCACACGTAGCCTACCCTTGCTAGTACTAATCGTACCCTGCTGATTTTTACAAGAAAACCTTCGACCTAGCCCACTTTTACGGCGAAGGCAAACAAACAGTGATTAAATATAATTCCTGTAAGCTAAGCATCTAATTTAAGCCCACAGTTGTCAAATCACAGGCATCAATGTAAGTTTTATTATGTATTACGTGGGTGTTTTATTAAATGATATAGCTAGCATTCCTTAAGCGGTCCCTAAAGATAAAAGGTTACACGATCTTCATCTAACGCGAAGAAGTTATCGTCGAATCTGAGATAAAGAACATTATATTTGTGCCCCCCTTATCAGACGTACTGATTGAATGGCTCTTTAGCGCGCCCACGGTGGGACTGAAGTAATATAAATGTAATGTAATGGCTTTATTGTCAAGCTAAATATCGCTAGACATGGTTAGCAATTTGTGCAGTAGTCAGTTTAATACATGTTGGTATCTGATCGACTAAAAATGGAGTGAGTTTTGTTTTATCCATGATTGTAATGGTTAGTGTTAACGTATAACTAGTACAATTTTCATGATATACTGATACAATTTGATGACAATAATAATAAAGTACACATCCAATAGCACTTATTTTAACTAGGAAGGAAACAATTAATAATATAATAATTAATATAAAACGGAAAAGTGTGATCACAGTCTCTCAAAGATCACGGATGATGCGTAGCATGTGCAGAAGTTTTAACTGACCGCTCTACTAAGCGTCGATCACATCGGCCACAAATTAAACAAGTAATGGGAGTAGCACTTTGGCAACTTTTGCGAAGATGATCGGTTTTGCCACAATTGTATTAATGAATAGATGTTTGTGGAGACGGTTTGTCTCCTGAACAGCGTTGCTGAGCAGAACACAAGAAAGACCGCAGCGTCTGTTTTGCAGAAGACTAGGGTGAGTGTAAGATAGAGGGATGCAACAGAAAAGGCTCATTCTGAAGAAGAACTATCGTGCAGGGAGGAGGACAAGATGCTTGTTTAGCAATTAATCTGTTAAACGTGTGAGAGAGTTGACCGTGGTCCGTGATTGAGTGCGACGGTCGTGCTGACTCTGTTTCGTCCTAAAAGGATGGAGTGATGGAGTGGGCTAGATGCCCCATGGCATGACATTTATGACAATAACCAAGAGAAATGGGATTTGGAGTAGAACTGTCGTCATCTGCCCTACAATTATAACAAAGACGTGAACTGAAGGAGTTTTTTTCAGTAATTAAGACAAAAGAATGTTGTGTGTTTGGATGTTTGGATCGTTGAGTGTCTTTGATGGCAAAAAAGGCTTCAAGGTATTCAAGACGTTTTATCTTAACTTTCTTAATATCGGATTTCAGTGGAGACACTAAGCTGGAGATAATTAACGAGATGCAATTTTTATCTTTCAGATCAGGAAGAACTTGTGTACCAGCCTGTAACAACCTGTAGTATAATTCTACATTGGTTTTATCAGCTTTGATATTACATGTTGCAAGTTCCAAGAATCTTTCGGTAGTAGTTTTATTTTATCTGTAGATAAAGGCTGTCGGTAATTCATAGAATGAAAAAGGTTGTTGGTCACAGTTGGAAAGTTCAGTAATGTGGACGTCAAGCCATGTTTCGGCGGTGTGAGTGAAGTAAGCTGGAATGTGTTGGAGCTTGCCGTCATCACTCCAGTTGTTTACAGCTGCGATGCGTTTGTAATGTTGCAAGTATTCACTTACATCTTTATCTTTATTACCTGTGAATGTCCTTGGGATTTGCGTCAATCTTCTATTACTGGTTAAAGTGTTAAGATGTAATTGTTGAAGATTGTTCGATATTTGTTGGGCCATCAAGGATAAGAATTATAGACTATTGTGTAAATGTACTTTTGTATTATGCTGCCCTCGTAAATTTTTTACCAGGAAATTTTGTTGAATCGAAGTTATTCTGAACATTCAGTTGCAAATTCAAACAAGGATTAGCAGAACCATTATGCTGAAGATTTGGAAGAAGAACTGGGGCATTTGCGAAGATGGGAGGAGAAGTAATTTTAACAGGATTAAGCATTGGACCGGGACGAGGGCCATGGGAATTACTGGAATATAGAATAGCAACCATTATTAGACGAGGTTGGTTGTGATTTGGTTGTTGTTGACGGTTCGAAATTACTTGATTATACGGAGGAGGAAAATGATTACCAAAACCAGGTGAGTAAACGGGACGTTGTTGAATAGACATGGCGTTGATAGATTGTAAAGTATTTAAAAGTGGTCCATTATGAAGAGGATTAGAGTGATGAACGTGTGCCTGAGATCGACAAGTAGGTAGTATAGTACAAAAAGGAGTCGCTGCCTGCTTTTTTCATCTTAAAGTTATGTATCGTAGACCTAAATACAGTTACTAGTGTATATAGAGGTAGTACCAGAATTTCATAATGCAGCAAAGTCGTGTGCCTAAAGTGACAAAAATTGACGTGGATGGTTACTCAAATACAACAGAAAATATTTTAAGGGAAAATTGTTAAAATAGAATTCCACTATAAAAGGAGTATTATTTATTAGTTATTAAAGAATAATGGCCCCAGATACGGTGTACACACAAAATTGTTGAGCACACAGGGTCGTTGGACAGATGGACACACAGACAATAGACAAAACGGAATCATATAGAATAAAAAGAAGGGGGATCAAACAAGGAAATAAACCACACAGGTAACTAGAAATGAAAACAAGAGCACTGTTAGAGATGATCAAAGTAATTAAATTAGCAAACAGGACAATAGTGTATGTCAGCAATGGATGCGCCTAGCAATATGATGATGCGTAGCTAAGCCATCGTCATTTACTAATATGTTGTATACACTATGCAGTCTTCAAGTTACTATGAAATCAATTTATCGTATTCAAAGTAGAGTTGAAAATATCGATTCAAAAAATACCAGCAAAACTATTGAAAAACTAAAGGAATATATCAAGTAGGATCAAGGAGAACCGGGCGTCACATGCAGTAATCAAGTATGGATCGGTATAGCTCAAAAAAGTCTTAGAAACTATAGTCGTAATAATACTAAAATGCAAAAAACAATTAATAAGGAAATCCTACACACAGTTAATAAATTTTATGACAACGAACCAAATATTTTGTTAATGTATAACTTGTATGGCTATATGCCCAAGCCTGAGCAAATTGACTGATCATGGCTGATATGATATAAAATGATCATAAATGCAGAATAAATATTACAGTACTAAAAAGTATTGCAAGTTAAGCAGCAAACGATAATAAAAACTTTTCTTTTAAACATGTTGTTC
The DNA here is from genome assembly GCA_034695245.1 of Dicyrtomina saundersi. Lineage (NCBI taxonomy): Eukaryota > Metazoa > Arthropoda > Collembola > Symphypleona > Dicyrtomidae > Dicyrtomina > Dicyrtomina saundersi. The sequence continues at coordinate 8,263 of JAQFZE010003397.1, read as the reverse complement.
GTTAATTCAGGTGAAAAGTGAAAATTAAAAACTAAGTTGGTGTCACATACAAGTTATACGTCTATGCTAGGTGGGAGAACAACAATTTAAACGGAACTGGTATATATCCTCGTGTTTATATATCTGACTAAACTGTAATAAATATATGCATGTAGATTGATAGTAAGGGACATAACCTTAAAAACATACTAAAATACTGATTCCTGAGATTATGCATAGATTAATCAAGTTTATTATCAAGTATGTATTTGCATTATTAAGTAAATATGAAAACAATTTATATTGGAGTACTGGTACAAAAAAACTTTGAAGATGAGATTCGCGACGCAAATTTCATTAAAGCGAATGTGACGGCATCTGACATGTGGAGAGTAGATGAGAGAATAACGTCTAACCTAAATTGCATGTAGTTACTTTCCTATGCACCTAAATGATAGAAGCTGACTAGTTGGGGAAATCAGCGAAGCTGAACTAAGAGACATTATCCAAAAGAAGTGAAAACAAATGTAGACAGGAAATGTATAATAAATTTGTGTATACGTAAAAACAAATAATATAAATGTAGAATGTCAGGGTGGACATATAGAGTCACAATAGTAAGTTTAAGTCGCCTATGAGTGCTTTGTTGGATAATAGAAAATACGAAGTGGTATGACCTGAAAATGATACATACTAAAGTATCACACGTACAGCGACGACCATATTTATGCTCAGCAACACGCAGGTGCGAGGCACAGGAACATGATATGGCGAATGTGTTTATTCATCATATATAAAAACAAAGGTTGTAAGATTAAAAAAATGAAGAATACATTTAAAAAACAGATAGCAGAAACAACATAGATATACGTAAGAGATAACGTGAGCAAACAGAATGCGTAAACGCAGTTTCATATGGAAGATAGCAGAATAGTATGAATATAAGATATGTAACTATTAACCGTACACGTAGAAAATTAAAGTAGATGTACTGTTACTTTTTGTAGTACGTCGAGGGTCTCGCTTAATAAACTAGAGATTTAATCAGCTCAAAGCAATTTGTGCATGCTAAAACCAGTTTATCTGACTTTTAATATATACACTAAAATTATCTTCTTGTTGAATCAAATAAAAAGAGATAGATAGATGTTGGCACAAAACTTGCCTACTAGAAGTACTTGAAAGTACGTCGTAAAACAGCATTGTATAAAAAGGTTATACCTTAAATTAACATTGGAAAATGTATAAGCAACTTAGAAATTTTTTAAAATCATAACTGAGTGTAAAAAACAATTAAAGATACATACAGGTAGATTGTATATAAAATAAAAGCAAGCAAATAATTGTTTGATGCAAACAGATGACATTAACGAAGTGACAAAAGAATTGGGTGTCTGAACAAGACTATATCATTGAAATGATGTATATATAAAAAACAGAGTAGGATATATGTTTTTAATTTTATAGTGCGTCGGGGGTCTATATAAATATTTTTAGAGAGTTCATCAGCCTAACGCACTGTTTGCTCGCTAAAACCCGTTGTTTCGTTTCAGTATATTTTCTAATGACTGGCTGTATAAACATGTGTCAATAATATAGGTACCTTACTAAATAATGATAAGTATATAAAGAAAAAAATTAAGTCTGTTGAATGTGTGCCAAGTGAATATTTAATTGATAAAACATGCGGATATCGAGGGTAAGTGAACTGATTCAAACATGAATTAACTATATTGAAGAAATAAAAGTAATTAAGAGAGCAGAAAGATAATGCGGAATGACACGTGGATATATAAAAGAAAAAATAAGCTAAAATGGTTTATTGGATTGCTACATTGAGACATGTAAAATTATTATGTAGGAAAATTCAATAGTGACCTCAAAATAGAAGTAAGCATGAAAAAAAATAAATGTGAAATCGTAGTTGGAAATGAACAAATGGAAATATCAGGGATTGTAAAAAAAGAAGTGATACATGGAGTAAAAAACATTTGTGCGAATATGAATTTATTTTGTGAAAAGTTTTTTATAATACATGAAAAAACCAAACAAGTTTTATTGAAGACGTATATGAGAAACAAAAATATGATTCGTGCCTGGCTATGACAATGATTGCGTGTGGATAGAACAAAAATATATAAAAATAAGAAATGCAAAAATTTGAAAACTAGGAAAAAATTATAAAACATCAAGCAAAGAAAAAAAAATAAATGATGAGATATCAAAATTCAAACGAGGTGCTGATGATAGTTTTTATTGGTTTTCAATAATAGATGCGATGGCAAAGAAAGAAAAACTCATAAAACGTGCTGCATGGCGACTTTCTAGACGTCGTTAATTCTAACTTTAATACTATTTACTTCAAGTGAAGGGTTCATGTTACGTTATTAAAAAGAGAGCCACTTACTCAAACGTAACAAAATGCATACAAAACGATAGGTTGGCTTTTATATGCAAGATACACTGCACGTGTAACTTTATAAACATTCCAAACAGATATGTAATAAGAAAAAAGATTTGAATGTGTTATATCGGAACAGAGAAAAAATTGGCAAATAATTGATTTAATGAAATAAATTAAAAACTACAAAGTCAGTTTGCAATAATCATGCTGTTTCCAGCGTGAGAAATGGAAAAAGTCTTTGTTTGTTAGTTTAAAAATAATTGTAGTCACAAATGTAAATTACAATTTAAAATTAATAAGTGACCGTGACTAATGTGGTTTGAAGTACTTATTAGGAGAAGGATTAGGATAAAGTACACATTACGTAACTTGTGGCTTCATATTTAAAGTTGGTGTGAAGAAAAAAACAAATTTAAAACACAAAACATAAACTAATATAGAAACCAAATACTGAAGTATAACACCGTGCATATACGTTCAAAAGCCTCTTATTAACATTTTGTTACAAGTTAGTTTTATATAACTGAAAAGAGAGACAAGAAATGTTTAATGATTGGGAGAGAAAAGAAAACGCTCAATACATAGGTACAAAGAAGCCAGAGGTCACTCTCCATTTAATTAGAGCAGGAAGGATAGAAATACATAGTGCGAGATAAAAAGACGCGCTTCGCGTCTTGAGATATTATATGTTTACTACATGTGGGTACTTACTATTGTTAGAGTTAGTGATAATGTACTCTGTGCTAGTGAACGAGGAGTTCGGATGTAAAAGTTACTTAGGCACAGGTTTTGCGCCTGAAAGTAGAACTTTTTTACTCGAAGGTTGAAGTTTAATATTCAAAAGAATACGATTTTGCGCCCATGTAGAGAACTTTTCCACCCGGAGGGATAAGTTTTATCATGGAATATTTCATAAAAGTTGCTGATTGTGATCGTTTAGTCATTTTCATTCCCCTAAAAAAAATGAGTGTAATGTCTCTGTGCTAATAGCTGAATAATATTCTACCTATATATAATGAGCTATACTAGTACATATAGAGAGTTTTGTAACAATAAAAAGCGCCATTAAGTTAGTAAAACGTATTCGTAATAAAAATATTTATAATAGTAATTTAGAGAGATTAAATACTGAACGTGAGTACTGTGAAGTTCTAGAATATGCACTTTGTTTATGTTCTGTTACCATTACAAGAATAAGAGAATGTTCTTAATGTATATACTAACATTGTATGGACAAGCTGGATTAAATTTGGGAACAAATAAGTAGTATATAATATTTGTTTATTTTAATTAAAGATAATTGGATAAGTCCAAATTAAAAACTGAAGAGATTAACAGTAGAAATGAATTGTTTTAGTTGTGTAGGACAAAGTTAAATATTGAGTTTAAGAGTAAAGAGGATTTGAATAAAAAACCTATGTTGTTGCAACACGTAACGTGATAAAATATTAAATAATTAAGGATTAAAGATAGTTTAATAGAGTTCCTAGTATCTGTAATGACTTCCTCAGTGACTCTGATTCAGACGAATTGAGGGTAAGCACTGAATTAAGAGCCGTTTAAAGTGGATCTCTTCCTATTATCTCGCTACGATTTTGCACAACTTCATATAATCTACTACTGTTAATTATTGTTAACTCTCTGTGAATTTCTTTTACAATGTGGACAGCGGATGCAACGCATATCCTGTCCTCATTTGTTGGAGAGGTTTAACTTCCTACATCTTTCATCTGTCTTTTTTTCGCCCTTGATGATAAGGATATTATACCGCTAACCCAATGCTAATCAAATAGATTCCATGTATGAGAAATCGGGCAATCGCGTCAAAATTTCATCATACAAATAATCTTATGCAAATCATAGTTTAACATTCATTTACGATTTTCCGATTTCCTATTCATGGCTTGCATTTGATTTGCATCGGATAAGTAGTATTATGAGATTTTAATATAATTACTTAGCTCAGTTACAACTTCAGCACTTTTCTGCTCGCAAAAAAAATAATATAACTATTAAAATCTTTAATTGACAAGTACCTGTTTCTTCATGATAGCAAAGTGTTTCTTTGCATTAGGGAGTGTTTGGTAACATAATAGTGTGATTGAATTTAAAAGTTTGCAATCTGAAACACTCAGACGTAATCGTATGCATTCAGGCGCAAGGTTGCATGTCTCACTGGTGTATTGTGCCATGTCTTACTGGTGTATTGTACTACGTCTTACTAGTGTATTGTAATATGTCCTACTGGTGTATTGTGACATGTCTTACTGGTGTATTGTGCCATGTCTTACTAGTGTATTGTGCTGTCTTACTGGTTTATTGTGACATGTCTTACTTGTGTATTGCGCCATGTCTTGCTGGTGTATTGTGCTATGTCTCACTGGTGTATTGTGCCATGTCTTACCGGTGTATTGCGCCATGTCTTGCTGGTGTATTGTGCCATGTCTTACTGGTGTATTGTGCCATGTCTTACTGGTGTATTGTGCCATGTCTTACTGGTGTATTGTATCAAGTCTAATTGGTGTATTCAACCTGTTATAATGCCAGATGCTTCAACAAATCAAAATTACAGTTTGTAAAAATAAAATTTACATTAACACACAACTAAAAAAAATATATTTTATGGCAAACTCATGTGGTGATATACATACTTACTCTTATCTAGTCTGGACCCCTCAACTTCCATCTAAATCTCTCTCCTTAACTACTACTCTACACACTTAACCACACAAGTTCTCATTATTTCATTCAGTATTATTGTAGTTATACAAGCGTAACAGTAATTCTTGAAACGATTTCATCATGAGTAAAGCTAGTTTTATTGATAGCTATTACACGTGCTTCTCACCCTCAGTGTTAGGTGGTGTTAATAGATTACATAAACAACATTCGTTAGTAAAACGAAAGAAAATTGATGGATTTCTTTAAACACTAGATGCCTATACAAAACATAAATTTGCAAGAAAAAAATTTATACGCCGAAAAGTTTCAGCTTCCTTTACAAAACTATTTATGGCAGTGTGATTTAGTAATTGTAATGGTAATGGTCATGGCTTTATTGTCAAACATAACAGCGACAAGCGCTGATTTCCATAAGCAGACATTCCTAATACTTACTAACTAAATTACAATAATAAAAATAATAATTAATACAATAATTATCTTTAACCAATCAACCATTTGTTTAAATTAAATTGAAAATTCTTTATATTTTCACTAGCATGCACTGATAAAGGGATAGCATTCCATAGTTTAGCAGTATGATATTGATACGAGTTATGGTAAAAGAAATAACATTTCTTTATTTTTAAAAACTGCGAGTGACGTGATGAACGTCTATTGTCTTTTTCTTTTGACTTCTTGTGAATAGGCTAGTTGAAAAGATTGAGACAAAAAAACACGTGTCATAAAAGCAGTCATATAAGTTAGTCTTTTAAATACTGTTAGTATTGAAACAGATTCATAAAGATTAAACACGTCTATTTGTTTTTTTCTAGAATTTCTTTTTTGTGAAATTGACATAACATGTTTTGAGTTCATATTAAAATGATACCCTTTGAAATAAATACATTTAAGAAAGTGATCAATAGTTTTTTGACATTTTTGTAGTTGATTGTTAGCTACCGCACCCCACACAGGGAGCTCAAAGTCAATTTGTGAGAATATTAAAGTTTTAAATACAATTTTTAGTGAAATATCCTGTATGAACCGCTTGAATTTAACTAGTTGTGAACATTTAAACGTAATTTTACAATAAAATGATTACAATGAATATGAAACTTAAAATTACATTGCTGTCTGGACCTAAATTTAGAAAATTCCATAAACTCAGTTTTGATAAAGCTGATTTCCATATCATTGGAATTACACCAATTGTGTACATTTCTCAAGGCATTTTCAAGTTTAACATTTAATTGTATGGACGATTTAGCCTTAAATACCGATTCGATATCGTCCGCATAAAGAGCAGAGTCCTTAAGTACATGTGATATGTCGTCAAAAATAATATAAATAAAACTGGCCCAAGAACACTTACCTTGAGGAACTCCGCCATTTAATGGATATGGTATAGAGATAAAATCACCCAGTTTTATATGGAACTCTCGTCAAGAAAGATTATTACATAAAATTCTAATTAAATAACTAGGTAAATGATATCGGTCATATAGCTTTCGAATTAGTATTACATATTCAACTGTGTCGAATGCTTTACAGAGGTCAATAAACAGTACAGCACATAACTGTTTATCTTCTAGAGCTGAGTAAATTTGATGTGTCAGTTCAAAGAGTGCGTGTAGACATAATTTACCTCTGCGAAAACAAAACTGTATATCAGAAAGTAACCTTATATCTTCTACAAACTGCATAATTTGAAAAGCAATGATTGCTTCAAGAAGCGTTGAAAGAAATGGGAGTATTGAAATAGGTCTAAATGAGGTAGGCAATAGCTTATTACACTTTGATTTGAGCAGAGGTGTTACAAAAGTTTTTTCCAATTATTACGAAACTGACCTGTTTTAGTGCATATTTAAAAATATCTGTAAGTATAGGAGAAAGTAAAGTTGATATGCAAAAATATTTAGAAGCAAAGAAGGGTTACCGATTTATATTAACAATAATAGATGTCGCAAGTCGATTTGCATATGCGGTGTGCGTAAAAAACAAAACTGCTTAGAATGTTACACAAGCATTTTAGTCAGTTTTAAGTGCTACAAACGTTCCAAAATAATAAACATGTGACCAAGGACTAGAGTTTGAAAATAAAACATTTAAGCAACTGTTAGATGTACATAACATTATTATGTATCATAACTTTTCTCTATTAAAAACCATGAAATTGGAACGATTTAGTCAAACTTTGTTATCGCGTGTATCAAAATACTTTGCATATACAAAGTTTACTACAAAAATGAAAACTTATTACAATGTTTTGCAAGACATTGTAAATTCATACAATAACATGATATCATCAAGGAATTTAAATGACTCCTGCAAGTGTTGACAAATTTACCGAAATGGATGCATGGATAAATTTACATCAAACAGTTATAGATCACAAGTGGCCAAAGCATCCAAAGTATAAAGTAAATGACTGTGTTCGAATTATCAAATCGAAAAACGTATTTGAAAAAGGTTACTCAACTAGATTCACAGATGAAGTATTTAAAATTAATTCAATAGTTGAAAGCTATCCTTATACTTACAAAGTTAAAAATGGGAGCAATGAAATCATTGATAGAATATTTTATGAAGCTAAGTTGCCGAAAGTGATTACGTCCAATAGTTTTAAATGATATTGTGTCAGTTGTGTTATTACTAACAACAGAGAGTCATGTCGTTTTACGTCTACATTTTAGTAAATGACTTGATTTATTATTTTAAAACCAATACTTTGTCAAATTCTAGTGTCAAGTTGCCTAAGTTTTGTAATTTTAAGCAGAACCAGATGGAAGTTGCTTAAGTTAAAATAAATTTGTTAAATAAAATTATTACTTATAACGAAACGTTTAGAAAACATCATGTGGAAGCATACGACTTGTTTGTGCTATGTAATATTATTTAACTACAAGTTTTTGGCAGTAGGTTAATAAACGTACTACGTTTTATTGGCGTCAACAACGACACACGTAAATTGTTTTCAATTTCTAATCCACGAACGTTTTGGAGTTGAACGTTGTAGTTTTGATATTATAAACATTCGGCTAGTTAACGCTAAGGGTGAAGAACTTCAGCTGATGTCTTGTAATTCATTACTTAAGCTACATTTTCGTAATCGTCAAGAATAATGGAGGATTATTCACCCCAACCAACACTACACCATCCGTTTGCAATGATTATTGCTGGTTAGTAAAACATTTAAAGTTATAATATTACTATGAA
>JAQFZE010003396.1:0-12683 GCA_034695245.1 Dicyrtomina saundersi | reverse complement strand
TGAAAATAGAACATTTTACACTTTTCAAAAACATGAAAATAGAACATTTTACACTTTTCAAAAACATGGAATTAGAAAATTTTGCACCTTTTCGAAAACATGGAGTTAAAACATTTTGCACCTTTTCGAAAACATGGAGTTAAAACATTTTGCACCTTTTGGAAAACATGAAAATAGAACATTTTACACTTTTCAAAAACATGGAATTAGAAAATTTTGCATCTTTTCAAAAACATGGAATTAGAACATTTTACGCTTTTAAAAAATTCCTAATTAACATTTTACGCATGTTTCTCATTTGGTTTTATGACATAGCTCATTTTGATTCTAGATAACATTGGACATGGATCCTTTTGGTTCTTCACAGACGATATACTGATGGTATGGTGCGGCTATATAGTCTATTGTATATATCTTTATACTGCATATGGTATATGGTATTCCTTTGTTATGTAGGTACATACTTTGCCAGTGTCAGTTGCCAGTTAATTGTATTTTTTGCGTATTACATTGGAAATACTTAAATACAGGTACAGATAACTTACGTTATAAATATACTTAAGAGAGGTAATATAGCGTAGTATATATAGTTACGTAGTAATAAACCAGAACGTGAACGCGTCGAGATCATTTTAAGATTTCTAAACAAATGAGAGCTACAAACTACAGTGCCAGGTTTTAAAGAATAATTCTGTTCTTGATTGGTAAACGAAAAAGCATTGTGGCGAAAGTCCTACGTAATAGTAAATCAACTAGTTATATGCAATAAATGCATACTGTGTGTGAAAAACCAAAATGACCTATATTCAATTTAACCTAGAGTCAAAATGAGCTATGTCATAAAAACAAAATGAGAAGCATGCGTCAAATGTTAATTACGAGTTTTGGAAAAACGTAAAATGTTCTATTTTCATGTCTTTCAAAAGAGTAGAATGTTCTTATTTCTTTTTTTTTTAAAAGTTTAAAATATTCTATTTACGCATGTGCAACGAAAAGAAAACATGTATTTGTACAAATTTGTATCTTGTATTTCGTTACTTTAAAAATGGTATGAAATATATAATATGTTACAGTTTGGAGTGAGCATAAAATTTGAAATATTCTATAAGTTTTTGATTTGGCGGGAATTTCAAATACGCCTATTTCTAATAAAAATAAATGACTATACATACAAATGGTCTCTTATTGATCTCCTGTACCCTTGTTTTTCTCTTAATAATTGAAAATTAGGAATTCATATTTGTTAACACAGCCCCTAAACATGTTTATTTTCTTCCCACACCTTCTATCCGTTTAAGGAGCATGCATAAATTACGTGGTACAAAAATCGCAAACTTTGAACCTTTGCCTCCTCTTTTTTGGTATGTTCGTCCTTGCAAAAGGATAGGCAGATTGAACCCCTATTCCTCTAGACGTACCACGTAACTGATGGAAGCTTCCGCTTCCACTATCCCCTCACAATTCATTTCAAGTACATAACTTTTAAAGAGCTACTATAGTTTTTACAGCGTTTTTGCGTTCAAGATTTTTTCTCCGTCTTGTGCCTCTAACATTTACCATGGGATCTTGAAGAAGGAAACAGTAAATAGACGAGCTAAAATTTGTGGGACAGACAGGAGACCGAGGAGAGATTGGAGAGGAAACTTAATACTCCACTAATAGCTTGATTACATTACACCACACAAAATACGTTCTAATAGCAAACAGCAGAGACTAATAGACCCTTTTTAATACTCTATATACACCATACACTGCACAGGAAGCGTCCATAAATTACGTGGCACAAAAATCGGAAAAATTTTAAACCCCTTCCCCCCCCCCTCCTTTTTGGTGTGTGCGCCCAAGTAAAAGTAGCTTTTGATGGCAGCTTGAACCCCTCCCCAAGAAGTACGACGTAATTTATGCACGCTCCCGTATATCCGTTTGCCATTTTTGGAGCCTGGAATATCTCTACAGTTTTGATTACGATTCGGATAGCGAATGTAATTGTGAGTGAAGTGTGTGGGAGAAAGAAGGTAAACGAAATGAAATGTAAATGGCTCGTTTTTGGTTTGGGACCGGTACCGGTACCGGTACCGGTACTGGCACCGTTACCGCTAACGGTTTCTGACTTGCATTCGGTAGTTAATGGAGAAATGGTAAGGGGGTAAAAAAGACGTAATGAGAGTATAAATGGGAAATGACATGAGTTGTTGCGGTCTCCTCACACGCTCACTCCTACGCGCCCATCACAATTCAAATTCCCGAAAGGGATCGTCCATAAATGATGTCATCGACATTAGTAGTGTCAGTGGGTGTGGTACACATTGGGTATTGAAGACTTCCCATGGTAAAAAAGCCATTATAAGCTCATGACAGGGGGTCTTAAAAATGAGAATTTTTCGATTACATCATTTATGGACAGCCCCAAACTTGCACATGAAGCAGTAAAAGAACCAGATTATCATCCTTTAACAAGACATCACACCGAAGCACTCGCCAAAAAATTTGTTTTTTTTTCTGTGTGCCTCTCTTCATTGCATTTGCATTGTGAATATGTAAATTTTAAATGGCATCCATCGTCGGCCTCGTTCGTCCCATTAAAGCTACAGGAGGCATATCACCTACCGTACTGTAATACCCGCTATACTAATAATACCCGCCATATCTCAATCTCCAATCGAATCACATTTATTTTATTCTACGGTTCGATCGCGTTACTCTCTCATCTGACTCTTCGTGCAATTGCGTAAGATAACAAATATTATGTTCAGATAGAATTTCGGATTTACTTTGCTTTGGCTTCGGGCCGCTTGTTGATTTCTTGACGGTTGGGAGCCACGAAAAATTCAAAAATTATTTCAAGCGTGAAGAAAGCGTATCTACGAATCTGGACCCATACAGCTTAATGTAATTTATGCCAATTTTAAGCATTCTTTTGTAGTGTTTTGGTTTGCTAATAAAAAAAGTAAGATTATTATATTGAGATTTTTTTTTAATGCATGGTTAGTGTTATTTTCGAAAAAAACTATTCCTGCGAAAATAAGTCTATTACGAACGAGGAGCAGATCTAGAAATATTTTATGGAGTGGGAACAGCAAATGTGAGTGAACAAACAAATTGGCTAATTTTTAATTTTTAATTTAAGAATTTTAATGAGCTTTGTTAGAGAAACAATACATGAGATAGATGCCCTAAATGTAAATTATCAGTGTGAAAAAGCGCAAAATTTTCGATTTGCAAGTGTTTAAAGGTGTAAAATGTTCTACTTACATGTTTTTGAAAAGTGCAAAATATTCTATTGACATTTTTTTGAGAAGATGCAAAACGGTTCATTTATATTTTTGTCAATAGGTGCAAAATATTTTATTTATATGTTTTTGAAAAGTGCAAATTGGTTTATTTACATGTTTTTAAAAAGTGCAAAATGCCAGTTGTAAATAAATATTTACTTTCTTCTTCACGTATTTTTTAAAAGGTGCAAAAGTTTTTATTCACTTGTCTCTTAAAAGGTGAAAAATGTTTAATTTACGTGTCTTTTAAAAGGTGCAAAATGTTTTATTCACGTATTTTTTAAAAGGTGCAAAATGTTTTATTTACATGTATTTCAAATGGTGCACAATGTTTTATTCACATGTCTTTTAAAAGGTGCAAAATGTTTTATTTACATGTATTTCAAATAGAGCAAAATTTTGTATTTACATGTCTTTTAAAAGGTGCAAAATGCCCAATTTAGGAGTTTTAAAAAGTGTAAATTGTAAATTGTTCCATTTACATGTTTTTTTTTTTAATTTAAAGTGTTCTATTTGTTTTTTTTAGAATCATGATAGGACTGTAATATAGTATGTAATATATACTCACGATATAAGTCTGTCATTTAAAACCAAATTCATTTTGGGGTGTGGGCAACTGCTCTCTGGACCACCTACTGGATCCGCACCTGAGCCTAATGTACAAAATATTGGCATCCTTCAAAATTGTATGAAATCCAATTGAACGCAGCTTTTTAGCATAATATCAGTTGATCTCCTAACCACAGAATAATTCGGGTTTTAAAAAAAGATTCTCTAAAAAACTGCAGTCATATAGTGTCAGTTTTAATATAAGCGAAGAACACACAACAGTGTACATAATTGTGTAGGTAAATAAGGGGTAAAGGTGAAAGTAATGGAGGGTTCTATTTACATAGTGCGTAAGGACGGCGCCCTATACACTTATAAGGATTTGAAATTTAAAGATGTGGAAGTTGAACTTTGGACGTGTCATTTCATTAGGTGCTATTTACTGTTGTAGGTCAACGTGGAGCCGGAGGCAGTTGAGTGTTGAGGCGGAGAAAGGAAGGGAAAGGAAATAATAATGAAATAATGTGCGGGGGAAATGGGCTGAGTGAGATTTGAGGAGAGAGGCAGGAGTAATAAATGAAAGCGAATGTTGTTTGTCTTCCAAAGTCTCGGCTCCGTTTCGCGTAGTTTATGAACTAGAGTTTGGGTTGGAGTGTAATTAGACGTGGCGTAGGAGACTCTGTCTCTGTGTGTACTCAGTGTATTGTGAGTGTGAGTGTGAAATTGTGAGCGACTCTCGGCCAAAGCCAAATGTAATGGCTCCACTCAAATAAATTCAACTTTTTAACAGATTTACGACGGCAGCTTTAAGCCTATGAGAAGCTCAAATTATTTTTATTTTATTGCCACCTTCTTCCTCAGCTGTCTCTCTATCTTCGTAGCACCAGCCTCTCCTTCCCAAACCAACTTACCATTAGAATTAAACCCACCTACCTACCTTCCTACCTACCTTCTATCCATGGGAAGCATCAGTAAATGATGTCGCAAGCGTTTGAAACTAACAATAAAATTCAGGGGGGGGGGGCTGGTTCCTGGTACTGGTATTTAAACGAACATTACAGAAGAATGCGTTGTTTAGCTAAGCCCAATTACAAAGCACCCTATGTGCTTAGGGATCGTCCATAAATGATCTCCTTTTTTGACCCACCCACCCTTGCGTCACCACTTTAATGTTACGTGAACGGCTAGCTTTAACATGACATACCTCACTAGACCCACCCACCCTACCGATGACAGAATTTATGGACTATCCCTTACATGCTAAGGCTTGGCTTGGCAATAGCTCACAATTTTTATAAAAGTTTAAAATGCCAAAAATTACGTATTTTGGAAAAGCGTAAATGATTCTCATCAAGCAATTTTAGAAAATTAGAAAAAGTCAGGGAATTTTTAAAAATTGTAAATATTTAAAATTAAGCACATTTATACAAGTAAAAAAAGACAGTTTTAGGTATTTTTGAAAAGTGTGGATTTTTCTAATTACGCATTTTTGAAAAAGTGTAAAAAGTCAAAATTAAGGATTTTTAAGAATAGTTAATTTTTTCTATTTACGCCATTTTAGAAAATTATACAAAGTTAAAATTGAATATTCTAGAAATAACTTTTTAAATTCCAAAAACTCAAAAAGTTGGTTATTCTTTAAAAAATCAGAATACACTTCAAAATACACTTGTTTTTTACAAAAAGAATGAAAAGTCAAAATTGCGTGTTTTCAAAAAGTGGAAAGCCCAAAAATGTTATGCATTTAAAAAAAACTTCTTGTGTTTGAATATTACTAAATGTCTTAAGTACGCATTTTTGAAATAGTCATTTATGCATAGCCCCTTGAATTTCAGTGCTAAATTTTTCCATACAGTTTTACGGTTCACGAGTTCATTTATGCAGCCAATAATTCTGCTCGTAATTTTCTTGCTTTTGTTTTTGCAAATAAATTGTCTCGGTTTATTCGTTTATTGTGGGCTGCGTAATGACCGATTGTGACAGTTGTCTATTTTTTACCGTTTACCGTTTCCGTTTAGCCAAAAGCTACATGTGTAAAATGTTGAAAATTAAGTGGAGTTTAGGTTATAACTGTCGTGTCAATTTACAGAGGGTAAATGTGTGGAGAGTCGAGTGTTAGACGCGCATAAAAATACAAAAGTAAATAAAATAAAAACGAGGGCGTTCCTCTCGTGTGTCATTCCTTAAGTATTCAACTATTGGTATTGGCAATTTTGCAAAATCGTCTACTACTTACTGAATTATTCAAATTTAAATAGCTTCAAGTGCCTAAGCTATAAACAGTGCCATGTTTCTATTATGTCACAGGGATTCGCCTCAGTTATTCTGTCACATTGTAAACAAACATAAACAAACAACATTCTGAAGCTAAACGTAATTTGAAAATCACAAAAAATCACAATCAACTATTTGCTCTTCCAATTTTGAATATTTTGTACGTCCAAAATTTGCTAGCAGTACCTCCGAGGGATCATCCGTAAATTATGTCATGGGGAGGGTCAGTGGGTAGTGATCGATTACAAAGCCATGTTAAATATCAACAGTCAACGGTTAAGCTGATAACATGGTTCTAATAATTAATTGTGATTTTTCGCTGACGTAATTAAGGGACGACCCCTAATACTTTATTTTGCTATATTTTTATTTGTACGTTCATATTTTACGAGAAAATATTGGAAATAATGTCACAGTGTTTTGATATGCAAATGGATGGAAATTATTGGTAAGAATGAAAATATCGAGATTGGAAATCTAAACCAAAACCAAAACCAACCCACGTGGAAGTTGTCAAGTATTAAATCGTAAATCATAATCCTGTTTGCTTAAGCGTACTTAATAACCTCATCATTTTTTTTAATGCTTTTTAAAATTCCAGAGTAGATTTTCTCACTGTACATTGTAAATTCAAAAACAACAACAACAACAACAAAACGTCAACTTGAGCCTCAAGGAATTTGTGTTGGTGGATTTAAGAGTTGAGAAAAGTAATTTATGTAAATATTAACGTACACACAGTTTAATGGTTTTTCCTGTCATAAAATATTCCCACGCTTTTTTCCCCGATATTTTATAACCATATGAATAAATTACAAGGCCAGTTTGAATATTCCAAATAGGAAATAAACGGAGAGAAAATTGATTTCTCAATTTTTTGACATTTTCTTTCTAAAAAGTCGATTGTCGATTTCCAATATTATTCAAAATTATAGTGTTGAAATTACTATATAGACGGACGACAGTTTATGGGTCGTTCACAAATGACGTCATAGAAAGGGTCAACTATGATTTGTTTGGCTACATATACTGATTACTGATCAGACTGACGACACCCCATGTTAAAGATAGCCATTTACGCAATGAATAAGCTAATGATAGGGGGGTCGTAAAAATGTAGATTTTTAATGACATCATTTGTGAACGATCCCTAACTTAGAAAATTGTTAAAGATGGATGGTTATGATATCTTATGGTGGGATTATCTAGGTACCTAGAATACTTTTGATAAAAAATGCCTCGCAGCCATGTGTATGAAGTTAAGCCCATTTGCTTGATTTTCCTATGCAATTTTCCCTATAATTATTTTGTTGTTCGAATTAAATATGTCGTCTGTGAAGAACCAAAATGACCCATATCCATTTGTAGCTAAAAACAATATGGACTATCTACAAAAATATTGAAACATGTCGTGCAACCATTTAAATAGAATATTTTGCACTTTTGAAAAACATGTAAATAAAACATTTTGCACTTTAAAAAAAAACGTACATAGAACATTTTACACTTTTCAAAAACATAAAAATAGAACATTTTACACTTTTGAAAAACATGTAAATAAAACATTTTGCACTTTAAAAAAAAACGTACATAGAACATTTTGCACTTTTCAAAAACATCAAAATAGAACATTTTACACTTTTCAAAAACTCGTTATTAACATTTTACGCATGCTTCTCATTTTGTTTTTATGACATAGCTCATTTTGATTGTAGGCGAAATTGGATATGTGTTATTTTAGTTCTTCACACACGATATGCTAAAGTACCAAAAGTTAAAGTTTATTGATTACCTGCCCCAGGTAACGCCTGAAATATCCAAAGTACAAGTGAGACCAGAACCATTGAGGGTCGCCGCTCATATTTGTGAATGAAATTCCCGTTTTCTGTACTTTCACTTTGAGGCGGACTGTTTTCATGGCTTCGGTTTTGGTTCCGGTTTCGGTTTTGGTTTTTTAACAAAGTCAGCTGGTGATCCGCAGTTTTCTTCACTTTTGCCAACACTTCCATTTTCGTTTAAATAGCCTTTTGTCGTCGCTGTTGAATTTTAATTTAATTTACAAATTATTTTGTGTGTTTTGGGTTCGGATCGCACCTATGTCCGTATCCGGGTTCGGTTCTATTTTCAGTGTGTTATTGTTACTGTTATTGTTATTGGTGCGTGCGCGTAGGCGTAAGTGTAGAATAAGGCGGTGTTTTGGTTTGCCTCGTAAATTTTTAGGGGCTACAATGAAGGATGGTACAGATAGAAATAAGACTAAATGACGCACAACAACTTTATTTGTGTATTGTAGCTGTATTTAATTTAAAGTTATAGACAGTGTGTAGCATGTAGGTACAATTAGTACTGTAACTGTAGGTACGCGTAGATAGAACTTTTAAAAACTCGGAAAATAATGGAGTAATTATTGCAGGGCCCATTTCATCCTCCACGATCCATTTTATGCTGTCATGGCCTATCTACACTTTTGAACTGTACGACTCTATTTACTCACTAATTCACTTCCAAAATCCATTCAAGTTGCCCCAGAACTATGTACGTACATGGGTCCCAAATTTCACTATTTTAGTATATAGCATAGCAGTAGCTGGCCATATAGCACAAGCCATATAGCAACTATATAGCAGTTCACATATAAGGAAGGACTGACAAGAACAATGGAACTACTAAATGCAAAATAACACGGGAACTTTTGTATCACTTTCCCACATGTATGTAATACACGCTTAATGGCGACAGAGTCATAATGTCCTAAATTTAAATTTAAATATCTGCATACGCTATACATATAGCTGTACAACTGTATGGTACGGTGCACTAGACATATAGACAATATATACTTACAAGTATAGAGTTTTGTCTTTCTCCGTTTTTCCTTTGTTTCTTAGATTTTGTACGCGTCGTCTTCTGGGCTTTGTTCCACTCCCAAAGAATTATTTTTATTTTTAAGAGAGAAAACGATAAATTTATTCACACAATTATTAGAATTACATCGTCCTCCTTCTCCATAATCCGTCTTGCAAATTCAGCTATCTGCAACATACAGTACAGAGCAGAGCCCCAGTAGTACACGTTAAATCGTTTTCTGTTTAAAAAATTTTAATCGAAATTTTATTGGCTAGTAGGGAATACAAGCTGTATAATTCAAGAGTACAGTGGCTCCACAAGTACATTATAAACGTGCTGTATGGAAAATCAGGTTGACCGTAACGGAAACGGGTATAGCCCGGGTAGTGTGGAACTACATGGGAAATTTAAATTACAAAACTGCGGGGCACTCAGATGTCCGGGTTAAAAATTTCTGCCTTGTATCTAGTGCAGTGGCTAGTTTTATTTGAACTGAAATACAAGTAAATTTAATTTTGTTTTAATCGAAAAAAAATCACTTTTTGAATTTTTAACTTTTTTTAAAATTCTGTTATTGTAGATTTTTACGGTGGAAAAAGTTGATTGACATTGAAATTAGCTGTCTTTTGTTAAACAATGTAATTAATTATTTTTTAATCCTTAATAATTGTAATTTCAACACTTTTTTTTGAATTTTTCGCGTAAAACTTTTTCCCGCTCACAAAAAACTGCTGAATTTTAGATTTGAAATTAGAACACTCAGAATTACTGCACAGCCTTTAAAACAGTACAAAATGTAATTCAGACACTGATATAAGAATGCCGCACTTGTATTCTTGTATTACAGATATTGACACGAGCCATATGCCGCATGTACGTGTTGTCACTGCGTTTTTAAAAATGTAAATAATTTTGTGAATTTTAAAAAAAGTGTGTTGAAATTAGAATAGGAATTGCGCTGTGTTTTTTTGTATATGAATTTACAATTTGTGAAGTGGCGTGTGAGAGAAAAGTGGGAAAGTTTTTGGTGGCTTCACCGTCGCCGTCACCCAGAGACGTTGAGACTGGAATGAGGCTGGTAACTGGGATCCTGTGGATGGGTTGTAGTAGTAGTGTGGTGGTGTGGGACTTTGTTGGAGTAATTTTAGTTGATGAATGTTATTCTTCCAGCTCAATGCCTCTGTACTTACTTTGTAGTTTGTACTCTGTTCATATACCAAAGTGCAAGAGTACCTAAAGGCTAAAGGTATAGGTATAGGGAGGCTTGCATTATATCATATTAGGGCTTCATGTTCATGGCTTCTTGGAATCCAAATGGAATATCATCTGTAGGAGATAGCAGATTCTGATTGTGAGATTAGGAGATATAGACTTATCCCTTGGTTAAGGGATCGTTCACAAAAGATGTCTCATCGACAGGGTCAACTGCGACTGGTCCTGGTACTGATAGCATGCCATGTCAAAGATAATTCTAGACGCAATGTTAAAGCAAGGGCAGATGGAAGGGTGGGGGGTCCTAAAATAAATAAATGTTTCGTGACATCAATTATGGACCATCCCTTAGTATCCCGCACAGCATCACGTATAGAAGCGAGACCGCCATTGAGAGCAGATGAGCTTTTGGATTCTCGTTTAATGTATTCTTATTCATTCTTTTGCCTGTATGTATTTCCTATGTGGCATTTAAATTTTAAAATTCTTTGCCCATATCGTCTGTGAAGAACCGAAATGACCCATATCCATTTGTAGCGAAAAACAATATCCACTATCTACAAAAATTTTGAAACATGTTTTGAAAGTGTTGAAATGCAATATTTTGCACTTTTCAAAAATATGGATTTAGAACATTTTGCACCTTTTCAGAAACATGTAAATAGAACATTTTACACCGTTCAAAAACATGTAAATAGAACATTTTACACTTTTCAAAAATATGTAAATAGAACACTTTGCACTTTTTCAAGAACATGGGATTAGAACCGAACATTTTGCACTTTTTTAAAAACATGAAATTAAAACATTTTGCACTTTTTCAAACACATGGGATTAGAACATTTTGCAATTTTCAAAAACATGTAAATAGAACAATTCACACTTTTTAAAAACTTTTAATAATTAAAATTTTACGCGTGTTTCTTATTTTGCATTTATGACAGCTAATTTTGATTCTAACTTAAATTGGATATGGGTCATTTTGGTTCTTCACACACGACATAGGGGCATATCGGACCGGTTCTGTATGGTTTCGGTTTTGGTTTCTACAGCTCGAGCAGAGTGTAATAGGAGCTATCTTGATTGTAAGTGGAAACCAGTGTTTTGATTGCGATAGTTCAAATATCATATCTTGCAGTTGTCAGTTATTGTTCTGCTATATGGAGATAGAACAATTTATTATTAGTAGAGTTTTTAAAAGCGTAAGACCATATTATTTAGATATGCAGTGTTGTTCAGAAATGCATGTAAGTACCTAGGTATTTTTTTAAAATTCAAAACAGGCTATCTCCGTCATATAATGTAGCCGCGAAATTGAGAGTTTAAAATGAATTTATTGTACGAGTTGTATGAGGTGTAGATATGAGGTTTATGGCTCTGAAGGCGCCTATGCCTTTAGTTGTAGTTGTAGTGAGTAGTGTGTGTGTACAAGTGTAATGTGTGGCGTTAATTCATGAGAATTGGAAGTCGTTACACTCCGTGTATTTCTGCTCTATATTGGTTCGAGATTGTTTTGGCCGGGGATTTTGCTTTCCCATGTAGTTTCTCGGTGCGGGTGCGGGTCCCGCTCCCGCTCCCGGTTCCATACTCTAAACACAGGGTGGAGATTAAGCTAAAAGTAAAAGGTAGGGAAGCAGGGATATGGGCGGCTGTTTAGATTTGAATGGAGCCCAAGTGACACTGTTCTGAGTATGGAGACGCAGAGGAGAGGCGGCTGCTGTGTACGGAATTATTTCGTATTTAGAATTGCCATTTGGTCCATATGTGATGGGATGGGATTCATTTACTTTTCCATTTAGGATCGACTCTCTTGGCTTCTACTGTCTTCTGCTGCACAGCTGTATATTTTGGTTGGAGATGCTCTATTATGTGCTCACGAGGGATGCTTCTTTTATTATTATGCAGATGGCTAAAATTTTATAGTTCAAAATGTTTCTTTAAATGCAAAATCAGCAATTTTCTTATCGGATTTAACATGCTATTTTAAACGTAAGACGTGGTCCCCCCCTCCCTAAAGACACTTTTTGAATGATGGTGAAAATTTAGATTTTGAAAACTGACTTAACATAGACACTTTTAAGTAAGGGTAAAACATTGCTGATTTTAAAAATCTGATGATTGTGGAAATTTAGGATTTTTTAAAGAGTTGTTGCAAAAAAAAAGAGCAAAAATTCCTGTTTTTTAAAAGTGCAGAAATTCCAAATTTCATGTTTTTTTAAAGGTCGAAAATTCCAAATTTTAGGTTTTTTTAAAAGTACAAAAGTTCCAAATTTTAAGTTTTTTAAAAAGTACAAAAATTCCAATTTTTGTTTTTTTTTAAGTGCAAAAATTCCAAATTTCATGTTTTTTTAAAGTGCAAAAATTTCAAATTTTATGTTATTTGTTAAAGTAGTGTGCAAAAATGTCATTTTCCATAAGAAAAATCCAATTTTCAATTTTTCTTTAAAGCAACAATACAGTGTGTATCAAAATTTTAAACGCACTAGTTTTTGGGGGGTTTCTTCCCCCCCAGAACGCACACTTCAACGA
>JAQFZE010003395.1:0-12685 GCA_034695245.1 Dicyrtomina saundersi | reverse complement strand
AAATACACCTAGATGGTCTAGCATTTATAGAACATCCTGTTACTAAATCACAATGTACAAGTACTGAGTTAACAGGAATAATATCAACGGTTGTATCTGAAAAATATCTACCAGAAGTAGGTAGTTTGCGCGTAAATCCTAACGTTTTTCCAATTGAATTACTTAGAGTAAAATCTACAACAAAGCAAGTAGAAATTTCTATTACACATTTTGCTATAGAATTATCGAGTTTACTTTTTATAGCATTATTTAGGGAATTGTCTTTATTTTCTTTTGTGATAACATTATTATTAATATCTCAACGCATTTTATCTTAAATTTTGTTGGCAATACTATCAATTTCATAACTTCCCGTTTCTAAAGTAATATCAACGAAATCATTTCCGTCTTTTTTATATATAAAATTATTATTCATTTCATCTATATTAGGTATTGAATAGTAGGCAAATATCTTTTTTAAGGCTATTTGTGCTCAATTTTTGATAGGAATTGGTACCTCATAATAAACTGTAATATTGTTTTCTTTTGTATGCAACAATATATCTGTTTCTCGTTTATTATTGAATATTTTGCTCTCATTATTTTATATTTTGATTTCTTGTAGAATATTGTCCAAGACTTTTATAATATTTTTATTATTCATTTACTATGCAATTTATTAATAAGTATAGAATATATATTTTTAAATGCCTCTTTTGTCAAATATGATTTAGATTTATCTAGTATTTCAGTAGCTAATTCTATATCACTTTTATCAATATTTGTATGACCTGATTGTATATTAGCTAGTGTAGTTTCTAACTTTGATACAAGAATATCGGAATCATCTATAATAAAACGAATATTACTATGTTTCACTCGGTCAGGACCTTGGAAACCATTCCTGAGACCTTGACCAATTGCTGTTTTAAAACTTGCTGTGGAACAACAACTTTTTTTTTGAGATAAGCAGAAATATTACCCCATTTTTCACCTTTAGAACTTCTTTATCGACCTTCAGGTGTATAACAAGCTTTAGTTTTAACCATAAGCCACGAATATAAATCAGCATCATACATATCATATTTTGTTTTATCAGGATGTATTTTAGTTAATAATTCCTATAAACCAATTGTCAATTTATGTTTCTTTCCTAATATATGAATAAAATCATTACCCAAATCCTGTATTTTTTCAGTTCCAATATAATAACTATCTGTGTTAATATCATCGTTTACTTGAAGCCTCATAGATAAAACGTTCTTAGATAAATTACTTAAATATTAATAAGCTATAGGACCTCCTTTATATTTTTGATAAATAAGTTCTGGCACATTTTCAATAGCTAATTGTGCCTCTCTTTCTTCTTGTACAGATTGATTTGCTGAAGCAAGATTTTCTAATAATTAATCATTACCAGCTTTAAATTCCTTTAATTTAGTTTATTGGTGGTGTGCAATATTTTTGAAATGTACATGTTTAGAATTGACATCTTTTTGAAAAACAGCTAATTCCTTTGAAGTTGCTGTTGCTTTATTTTCAACTGTATCAGATATATTTATGTATATCTAGCGGGCTTGAGTCCTCCAGACGTTCTATTAATGGTCATAATTTAATATTATGTAAAGGCTTAAGGCCTAAACCTAGATCTAATTTTGGTTTTATTACACTTTTTGTTACAACACGTTTTACTTTTTTACTAAGTGTAAGATTTTTAATTTCGTCTATATCTTTTAGTAATTTTCTATTTGCTTTATGTCTATTATCTTTATCTTTGTAAATATTATATGATAAATCGTGATGCATTGCCGCCTCATTAATTTAATCTACTGGTTTATCTCCTTTTGCTATTCGTTCTTGAAATTTAGTTCCTGGTCCTAAATAATTACTCCCTGGGTAGTGTTCTTCTCCTATATATTTACTAATTTTATCAACAATATCACCAACAATTTAAGGCTTATTAACTTTGTCACTTGTAAAAGTACACTTTTGAGTATTACACACTGTGCATTTTACTTTTATCATAGTTTTATAATTTTTAGTAATTACTTGTTCGATTTTATTATAAGGTGTTTTAATCTTGCATTTCATACAAATTATACAGTCTATGTCCTTCTCGTGCTTTGTGCTATTATTCATTTATTAACATACGTATTTTATGAATATTTGATTTTTTATGTCTTGCAATTTTATCACGTCTTCTTATACATCCACATTCACACATCACAGGTACACTTTTTTTTTCTTTAGAACAGACTTTACATTCAGATCTTAGACCTGTTTTAGTTGCATGATCTTTTTTAAATTCATTTAACTGTTTCTCTACCTTACAAATACTACATTTTATTTTATTGTTCCCCATTTTATAAGAAAACAATTATTAAGTAAAAGCTAAAAGGTTTCCTAAATTATTTAATTCATCATTTCATAACATCAACCTGAACATGGCTGTGTCAAAACCACTGATTATCGTAATAAAATCATTAAAATGCATCATTTTCGTTGGTGATACTTATAAAATCAAAGTCGTAGTCGTAGTCGTAGTCGTGGTTGTAGTTATGTCGAAGGTAGATATGTGGTGTTTTTTTAAATTTCCAAAACTCCTGAAATTCCTAAAAATAGTCTTGTTTTTTATGAAAAATAGAGATAAATCAATGATTTAATATGATTTTATGCTACTTTTCAAAAGTGGGTCGTAGGTCGTAGCTTGTCCTAGAACATACAATTCCACACTACTATTAATTCGTCAAGAAGAACCAGAGTTTCCAGAATGGTACGAGAAACTCAAAGCCTCTAGCAAGAGCCCTGATATTGAGGACGCAATACAAGCCTCAGAACAGAGACACGCACAATTACCTGATTGTAGTTGGTATCAACAGCCAGTACAGAGTCGACAACAATGCATGTTAAAGAAGACCTCAGAAAAGAGTCAATTAAGTCCTCGGAAGTACTGCACGTTAGGATTATCATACGATCTGAATACGTTCTGTCTTGAAATAGAGAAGAACAATGAATCAATTAAACTGCTTCAGGCAGTTCCAAGGGTCATCAACAATGAACATGTTTGTTCTCAAGATGGATCGTGTATTCCCACTACAAGGCAAGAAGCCAAGGCAGATGAACCCTCACCTATTAGTCATGACGACGAACATAGAGACTCTTTATTAATAGAGAAGGTCAGAAAAGCCAAGCATTCATGGTGCGACCTGCAACTTACAATTCTCTATCAGTAGAGAAATTCAATCCAAAGACGCAAGCCATTCTTACAGGCAGCTCGTCAGAATTACGAGCCCTTACTATAGGCCACATACTAGATCCACAAGCCCTTACTACAGGCCGAAGCGCATTTAACATGGCACAACAAGGAAAAGAAATTGATAATTCCCTAGCATCACAATTCTATTGGAATTGCGATTCCGGAGCAACAGTCCATATTTGCAGACGAATAGATTGGTTTTACGGCTCCATTGAGACTGAAAAGAAAAATCGCACAGTTATTCTCACAGATGGAAAAGAAGTGGAATCTCCCGGAACCGGGACAGTAATCCTCTCAGCCTTTGATGGCGAAGAGTGGAATCAGTTGGAAATACTGAATGTCTAGTATTTACCGAATGGATCTAATATATTCTCAGTCAATTATGCATGCAAGAGCATGGGACTATATTTCAATGGAAACGAGAATTACATGGCATTTTATAATTCTGAAAATAAGAAGGTGATGGAAGCGACAACTATAAGAAAGGATCCCACCGATACAGGATCCTCCATCATGAACTTCCGGCATGTCCTACACACAGGAAGCCCAATGAGCCTCGACACTGAGCAATCATGAGATGACTTTACGGTCTCCATCCCCCATCAAGGGAAGGACACGGGTAGAGAAAGCAAGACTGCGGAATCCAGACGAGATCACTCCGCCAAAGCTTATACACAGAAAACAAGTTCCAAGTCACAATCGCTAGACGCAGCCGTCGCAGCTAAAAAACGGACAATCCGAAACATTTATCATTTACTTCCTGAGAAAGTGACATTTAAGGCCTACCACGGCAAGGATTTACAAAATTTGAGAAATTATCAAGAGGCAGTCACGTCCACTGAATTTGTACATTGGAAGCGTTCAATGGATCAAGAAATTGAAGCCCACATCAGAAGTGGCACTTCGAAACTGTCTATAGCACCGAATAATCAGTTAGTGTTGAAGAAATCATGGACCTACGCACACGTAGACGAAGGACCTTTACTTATCGAAAGTAGTCATCGTTACTGAAGATGATAATTTCATCAGACTGGACGGTCTCATTAAGACTGATGCCTGCCATATAACTTCAAGACTTATTTTGGCCGATGCGGGTATTACAAGCAAATACCTGGCAACATTCAGACTCAGACCTTCAGCACTTGTGAAGACAACTGAAGGAGAGAGACTATACTTGGAACCCTCAGAGGGATATAGCCATGGTCACCGACTGGTATATTCTCTAAACTCAAGCTTAAGTACCCTGGTACTCAGCAACAAGTCAAGACGCAGTACGCATCAGTTCCTACTGCTATTACATTACAAGCAAAGCCATTACGTTGAAGACTTGTATATTTAGTCCTATACAGACCCTCACGGGAAGATACACAATACTTACCTGTTTATTAATGGACAAGAAGTTCTAGCATCCGCCACACACAGCCAAGATATTTACATACTTGCCGCGGACCTAGAAAGAATGTTTCAAGCGGAGAGAAACTTACTCCCAAATACCTGGATGGATGTTGAAATCTCCAGAACTGCATCTCACATAAGCCTTACACAAGCCAACAAGGTCAGAAAGATGTATATTGACTACGGATGTCAACCTTCAGAAGAAGCCTCACTTCCATACGACAATAATAAGATGAAAGACTACGAGCAATTGTCAGAATCTGACTACAAGAAGTGTCACAATCTATTATGTGAACTTTTGCAAATCCGAGATGCGACTCGACCCGACATTGCATACGCAATTGACAGAATTGAATCAGTCTTTGGAAATTACACTGTGCAAAATTATGCAGCAGCTAAAAGAATTCCCCAATACTTATGGACTACTATGTACGACAATATTCGTTACGCACAGATTCCCCTTAGGAGGGAGGTGTGTATAGAGGTGCAAGCAAAATCGTGCTTCCCCGTGGATTCAAATGGAACTTTACTCCTGACAAGAGAGGTAATCACCTTCTATCTAGCTAGAAGGCAACTATCTACTGGCAGTCACGCAAAGAAGTAGAAAAGCACAAAAGTCTAGAGGAAATTGAAGTCATTAATATATTTGACCTACAAACCAAGGCAGTCAACATTCACTCGCAATTATGTGAATTAACGTTACGGAAATGGCTCACGCCATTAGTACACGTCTCAGACTCAGACTTTGGATGGAAACTCATCTATAAGCAAGACGACCAAGATCAATGGTCACGGCAGGACCAGAGAAAGTTATGGTACCTCCGAGAAATGGTAGAGATGAACCTCATCAAGCCAATACAAGAGAAAAAAGAGCTTCTACAGATTGACCTCTTCATCAAGGCTACTACGACAATCAGACTGGAAATCAATAAGCGGAATCTCCGAATTTCAAGTCAAAGGACACCAGTCAGGGAAATACTCAACAAGAAATACTTTCAGAGACTATCCCAAGGAACTCTGAGAAGGACCTTTAGAGTGGAAAGAATCATTACTCCACCCACAAGAGAAGACATTAAGACCAGGTGGTTCGAAAGAAGAATTATCACACCTGAAGACAGAATGAAAATCTGGAAAATGGACCATCTTCTCAGACCAATTGAAAAAGAAGATCAGAATATAGGTACTAAGCCCTATGATCAACCAGCAGTACACGTAGTGCTACCTACTGTACGAACTCCTACGAAATGAGGAAATGACAAGTCCGAACCGGAGACATTAGTCGAAACCGGAAGCTCCAGCAAAAGATGTGAGCCCAGACAACAAAGTGAAGTGGAGACCCAAGACTCCCCAAATCACGCAGTAACCCTAAACGGCACAATTAGTTCGCCAGAAAGGAGAAGACGAAGTACAGGTCTAAGAATTAGGAATGGATTACATTCAATCCTATTAATCGGACTCATGTTGCTGCTAACCATGACATATGGATTAGTAAACAATTGGAAACCCCCGACACACGGGACGACACCAAAACTTAAAAGGCAACCTCAACTATATGACAGTAGCGGAGCTAGTAATGGGGGATATCAACTAGTCCAGAGGCCTCTGTTACGCGCCATAACATCTCTCCAGAAGTTAAAGGTTGGAGACGATTTACATAACAAAATTATCCGAATCCGCCCGAGCACCTGCAAGGCCACGACACCAGTTACCCAACGATGAAATCTATCAAGCCCAGCAACACTTATTCAGCCTGGCAAAACATTGAAACATTTAATTTGGAAACGGGAGGAAGCTTCCTCACCGAGATTACAGATTACGTGGTCAATCTCAGCTACAGACGGAATCATGGAGAATCGAATTCTGAAACGACAGAAAATAACTTACATTCGAAAAGAATACCGATCACGGGAAGGAATAGTTAAAGCTTTCGTGCCCAGGTATAAGGTATGTCATTATACCAGAAATAGCTCTTCTACCTTAGCTGTCAGTGACGCAATAGTCAAAGAAGGAATAAAAAAGGTATTAGCATTGGCAGCATCATATAAGCCCAATCCACCAAACAAATCTGAGCATAGCATCCCCCAACAAGGAAAGCATGTCAGTAAATATGAAGTAAAGAAAGAGGTTACACAAGAATGCGCTGAAAATGTCCTCAGAAATCTTGATTCCATTTCGTCATCACTACGGATGGATGAGAAAGAAGCCGAGTTATCACTCGCAGAGAAAGCCCTAAGAAGAAAGGCACATGCATTCATTACTAAGGAAGGAGAAAGTCAGAAGAGGAGAAATTCCCACTGCCGTCCTTCTACGCGTTATGCACAACGCCTCTATCCATGCATATGGAATTTAGATGTTATAGGTCCAACAAAGGACAGACTTACACACCACACATTTTTACTCGTCTATGAAGGAAAACTGAAATTTGATTACTGGAAATCTGGAAGACTTAATACCCAGAGAAATTCAATTGAAATTTTAGCCTTGAGAACTAGAGAAAATTGCACACAAACTTTGCCACCAACTTGGAACAAAAATCCAAAACTTAAACTATCACCGTACGAACCGGAACAAGTCATTATTGTTGACATAGATGCACAAATGAGAATTTTGGATAATCAAATGAATATTATTGGACAATTAAGTGTAGCCCAGAAAATAGGCCTCAAAAGCAATTTGAGCAGAACATTACTGAGTAGTACATTCATTCACTCAGACCGAATACTGAAGTCCGATCAGTGCGTCGGCATTTTCGAGAAGTTTGCCCGGCATCGTTGCGGGATTTTTATTCTGAAGACAAGATTCAGATTGATAAAGCTACATACTAAATTGACTCTCGAAGAGGAACACTTTCTTCCTCTATCAACCCAGCAAACAGAAAGCCCACACTACCGTGGCCACATACTGTATCAAGAAAGAAAGTAAGAAAATTGATTTCCCTTTATGAAGGAACACAGATAGGATGTCTTATAAGAATCCGAAGAAATCTCACACAGACGTAGAGACAAGCATTAACAAGAATAATTATAAATGCAGAAGGAAGAAGCAAGTTAAAGACTTTTTCAGTTGGAATATACGAAGGATATTTTCCAAGCAATCATTGCAAGGTGTACGAGAAGCAGGGAAACAATCCCGCACCTCCACCAGTGTTAAGGCTCTGCCGTATTATTTATTACAGTTAAGAAACGAAGAAAGAAATAAGCATCCCAGACGCGAACAATATCGTCGAAGCCATCTCAGCTTTAGCCTGGAGAAAGTGCTACATAATTACAGAAAATAACCATCCCGGAGAAGAATAGCAATTACCTGATTCTTCGTCGGCCGGATATGTCAAATCGCTCCTACCCAGATACGGTATAGGAGAACGCCAATTACTACAATGTACCGAAATTAATGTGTTGTTAAGAAATAAGAAGAGTGAAAAAGGCACTGAATGTACCGAGTCTAAGAGATTGCAAGAACAGAAAAATAGTGCAAATAGGTGCACACTTTGCGGATTAGATACTCGTGATGTCAAGCCACGAGGAAATTTAAGAAATCCCCACAAGGATCAATGGATCAAAGCATTATCTGCGTTAACGTTGGAGGAAATAGAAGCCTACATACAAGTAGCCACATTGCAATACTCACATAAGAGTATTATCCAGGGCCTGAGGAACTCTTGCCTGCCCTGTGGAAAATCTCAATATCATACTTTGCTAAACCCAGTGTGGTTGTGGGACACGAACATGTGTCTACCTCTTGGATATAGAAAATTAGAAACAGAAACACAAAAACTCTCCACGTTTAGACAAGACCTCTTTCAGTTTACAAGAGAAGTGTATGTTACCAAAAAGTGAAAGTCAGAGAGCTAGAATAGAAAAAAGCTCTATTATCAACAACAATTTCGAACCAGCGAACGTAAGCCTCCATCAGAAAAGAGCCAACAAGCCCTATGATTTTGCAAAAATAGGCAACAAGAGAAGAGAACTAAGAAAGTTCAGAACATTGTGATTCCCAAGTCACGTACGAATGGTGTTTTTAAATGTTGGAAACACCCTCTTCAAATTTGACCTGGAACGACCAAACTAGGGTTCCGGACCATAACTATAACCTTTCAGAAGATAGTAGCCAATGTCATTGGCCACTCATGCTGGAAAAGTTACTTCCGACTTGTACGAAGAAAGAAGACGTGTGAAAGCCACCACAGAAATCAAGTCAGAACGTCTCATGAGCGCAAGCAAGGCTCGAGAACCGAAAACCGTCCTGTAGAACGTTTAATCCGTCACGGGCGTCGCATGTGGTCACTAGTACCGAGACCTGGGGATACGAGAATCAAAGTGATAGATTCTCCCAAAGGTAGAAGTTTGAAACAGCTTACCAACATCAGAGACCCGGGCAGTACAATAGAAAGAATAATTACCCTCAAGGAAACGTAACCTATGTGGAAGAATAGTTTCACCTTTACCCAGCTTTGAAATTGCGAAAAGAGTACCTGTACGAAACTTCTTAGGCAACTGACCCCGGCATATTCTCTCTCTCGCTGATGAGATTGGAGACAACAGAAGATAC
This sequence comes from Dicyrtomina saundersi, assembly GCA_034695245.1. NCBI lineage: Eukaryota > Metazoa > Arthropoda > Collembola > Symphypleona > Dicyrtomidae > Dicyrtomina > Dicyrtomina saundersi. The sequence goes on along the minus strand of JAQFZE010003395.1, from coordinate 3,507 downwards.
ATTTGTAGAACACAAAGGCATACCTACAATTTACACACCTGACAGCGGGAAGCTACATCATCAGAACACTATTCCATATTACGGGAAAAGTCAACAGTGTGAAAGCAATATTCTTAAAGAAAGCGGTTCAAGCAACCCAAAAGATAGTAATCAAATTCATTAGAATCAAATAGAACATGGGAACTAAGACCTAAACCCAGAATTTAAGTACTTGCAACGGTTTAGAAAGATAGGCAACCGAAGCAACTCAATGACCACGCATCTAGAAGGTCACAGCTCAAGGGCAGTCACAACCCCTACATTACCAATCAAAGCAATTGATAGCGGTCCGCGAGACCCCCAAACAAATAATTCAGACATTATCATTTTGGTAAGAGAACTTGATAATAAAAAATTAGCTCTTCAAACATTGAGGAGGGCCATGCCAAATGACGTTTCTAGTCTAACTAGGAAAGCGTTTCCATTCAAGGAGCGGAAAATTGAAATTTCTCCACGACTCCAGAATATCATGACTACCAAGTGGTTGCATGATACTAAGCCTCATAACGAGCTATTAATCCGAAAGAAAGCTAAAGACTCGGACATACCCGGAATAAATAGATTCACGGAAGAAAATATCATGTTAGCCATACTAACGTATGCCTCGATCTACTGGTCTATTCATGGAACACCAGCAATGAGTTTTAAAAGCCTTCTCAATTATCACAAGCCAAATTTGACAGTCATAAATCTCAATCCAATGCTATTCGATCCGAATGCTGGATGGATAAAACCTGGCGAGTCGAGCGATGTACCTGCCAACCAAGACCCAGTACTCAAACTCATCAGAAGCAGATATCCAGATGACATCTCTACAGGAGACACTGGACCGATGGACGTATTACCCATATGGACTGGACAGCCTACAAGTGGCTAGGAGTACAAGACACTCATCATACTGAACAACATTTCTTAAACGGACTCACCTGGATTATCTCATCAAGCAGATTCGGATCATATATGGAGTAGTTATTATTATTGTTTTATTTTAAAATTTATTGAAATTTTATTGTTGTTATTGTTCAGATCATTTATTCAAATTTTCCCAGTTCATTTATTTTCATTTTTGAAATTATTCAGTTAATATATATTAAAAGTCTAAATTAACGTGATATCAATTTACCGTTTATTTTTGTCAAAATACCCGTCAAATTAAAGGAGGGAGTTAAAATAGGCATACATATGCCGTATATAATTGTAGACGTATTTAAGATTACATATATTGTTAAAAGTAAGTGGATGTGAAATTGCACAATCTACATACCTAATCCATCTCGTCATTGGTAAGAAGGGTTTCAGCACATTTATAATATATGATATTATTATTGGAATGTTTACTTAAGCAATCATTGGATTCATTATACATGCAAAAGTACTTATTTAATCAGAGATTTAAGTTAGTATCAAATAGTTCTATCTACATTAACATGGTGATGAATATTTGATAATCATTGTCAACTTCAAGAAGTCGAAATTATTGAGCTTTCCTATACGGAAGCATTGTACATTGTTTTTGCTGACGACTCGGGAATTGTCCCTCTCGTCATCCTTCAAAGAGCAATTACTTTTTATTGCTTTATTGCCGTAATACGGGAACATAGGATATTTCACAATACAGGATGAGTGTGACACATTCTCACCACTCATCCTCCACTGTACATTACTATTATGAACTATATGTAATCTGGCCATACATATCATGTAAACATTCATATACCTAAAACACAACAACCGAGCTCACTTTAGATCTAAAAGAATAAAGAGAGAACAATCTGAGACTGAAAGCCATAGAGACAACTTGTCTTTATTTTTTGTTCCTCTGGAATATTTTATATTTCATCTTTGATTCACTCATACTTTTCTATGAAGATATTTCATAGACTGATAACGATAAATTAATTAGATCTTCATACGTAAAAGTTATTAGACATGGTAAATGGTGGTTGGGTGGTTCCAAACATTTTCTTTTTTTTACATTTGTAAAACCGGGGATACCGCCGATACAAGGTGATTTTAATAAAATTTAATATTAAATTTCATAATTTCATTTATTAGTTATTAATTACTATTAATATATCATTGATAACAATTATTGTCGTGGTAATGTAGTAAAACAGTGATACAGTGGAAAATAGCTGTGGAGTAATTGTTTTGTAAAATTAAAGTTTGTTTATGTCCAACCTCCGCAGTTATTCCGAAGCTGATTCACTTAGCGCAGGTTGTAAACACACTTTGGTGTAATAAGGTTTTTTAAAAAAGCTTGTTTCCACTGCATCCACGTGACGGATTTTCTCAATTTTTTCAAAATTTTTGCAATCAGCACTCGTATTGTTTATTTTGTCATGAAATCTTCACGTCATTTAAGTCGTATTTACTATTCATAGTAACTGTTCATAGGAAGGAGAGGAGGAAAACATCTGTTTGTGGGCTTGACAGTGGAAGGAGACGGCCATAGTCCTCCTGTCCATCTGTATCCCATAGACTCAGATTTATCGGCCTCCCTTCAACCATTACATGAGCACTATCATTATCGAATACTGTTGATAAGTTGGTATGTACTCCTGTAGAAATTATCGAACATTTCAACATTTTATTAGAACTATAAACAATCATTGTAGCTCAGGCAGGGATGATATAGTAAGGATTGGTGAATTTGGAATTTGGCCCTATTCGTATGCTGAATAAATGACAGGAATAGGAGTAGGTATTGTCTGGATACAAAGTCGAGATACCTGGGAAGGTGGTCCCATGCATTTTTTGTTCACGCCCCACCACGTCCTGCATTGGTGCAGGAATCTCATTAGTCAGCTAATGCAAAATAATTTCAATTGGATTGAAATTTGAGACCGCAAATACCCCTTCTACTTAGTTAAATGAAATGTCCACGTTGTCAACAGATAATAACAATTAGTTTTAGGATTTATTAGGCGACCAGAAAATTAATTGATTCATCATACATTTAATCTAGAACTTCTACTCAGAGTTTGAACTCAGATTTTTAGCATTTATTATGAGCCGTGTAACATTCTGCGTTAGTAAATAACTATTCTGTTTTCATTTTGTGTAAATGCTATTGAAATATATGATAATAAATTCTCGTTTTTCAATTTTACCAGCACCTATTTAGTACTTAAAAAAAATACTGTAAACCTACCAAAAAATATTTTTGGAAATTAGGAAGTGACAACAATAATCAATTCTATCCATAGTGAAACTATTCTAAAATTCCTACTCAGAATCTGAACTGTCACTTTCAGCATTTATATTAATTATAATCCGCTCGTCACATTCTGCGTCAATAAATTGATTTGCAAGTCCATCACGAGTGACTATAATAGAGTATGTATGTATGTATGTATGTTGCCATTCGAATCTTTTCACCATTACGGTATAATTCTGGGCTCTTTACTGTACGAGAGATACGATGGTGGGGCTGTATTGAACAACTCACTCATTCGTATTTACCTC
>JAQFZE010003394.1:0-12686 GCA_034695245.1 Dicyrtomina saundersi | reverse complement strand
ATCACATTAAAGGAATAATTACCCTTGAACTTGGGTCTGTAGGTTATAGGTTCACACGTGTCCCCGGAACGAGCTTAAATTTTCATTGCTCGTCATAATCTTGTACTTGAGGGGTAACGTAATGTTCTACGGGGATACGGAATGCTGATTATTCTATACTCGTTTGTCTTTTACTTTACTACTGTTGCCATTTGCCCTTTCGGAATTATCTAATTCCTCAAATAGTATTTACATACATAATATAGCCTATGAAATTTCGTACGATACCTATATAACCTTCATTTCCTTGACTCGTAAAAACATCATGGAAATGAAATCAAATGATGTTTTAATAGGATTCCAAAATTGTCAATGGGTTTGCGAATACATAATAAAGCTAATTCCTTAACGTTTGTGTATAGTCTTTGTATAGACCGGATATGGGAGAGATATACAGGATATTACTAGTATGTAGATGCATTCCTTGGACATTACCTTATCGTATTAGTTTCCTTCATCTTGGAATAGATAAAAAAGCAATAAAAAATATATTATTCAATTCAGTATTATTACATTGATGAATGTTAGTTGTTGGTCATAAGCTTTTGGTAATTTGGTGTTTGACTTGGTCGTTGTTCGCTATTTCCGTCTACCATTCACATCTTATGTGTAAAAGTAGAAACACGATATCGTCTGTGAAGAATCAAAATGACCCATATCCAATTTAAGCTAGAATCAAAATGAGCTATGTCATAAAAACAAAATGAGAAACATGCTTAAAATGTTAATTAGGAGTTTTTGAAAAGTGTAAAATGTTCTATTTTCATGTTTTTGAAAAGCGTAAAATGTTCTATTTACATGTTTTTGAAAAGCGTAAAATGTTCTATTTACATGTATTTGTGTAAAATGTACTATTTACATGTTTTTGAAAAGCGTAAAATGTTCTATTTACATAGTTTCGAAATTTGTAAAATGCTATATTTACATATGTTTTAAAAGTGCAAAATATTATATTTAAATGCTTTCAAGACATATGTTAATATTTTCGTAGATAGTGGATATTGTTTTTAGCTACAAAAGGATATGGGTCATTTTGGTTCTTCACAGACGATATACTATATGCACTAGGAGGCATAGTAAACTATCAGAATCAGCGGATGCGGTAAAAAGTATTATAGATGCTGATGTAGAAGTATAGAACATGGGTTTAATTTTATGAAACGTTTTCGCATGCAGTTAGGAATAAATCTTGTAGCAGGCAATAATAAACGCTTTAAAGACTTTCATGGTTGGTTGAAAATGGCCACTACTACAGCAATTTGCAAGCATCGCAATTCACCATCCCCGTTCTTGCAAATATTATTAAAGGCTAGGCAGCCCTATATACTTAAAAGTTACCTATGAATGTAGCCTACGTATAGTAGTTATGTTCTGTGACAAAATAGTCGCGTTGGCTATTTTATAATTTACAGATATAGACATGTCATGTATCAAACTAAAACTGCATGACAGTTAAAATGTAAAATACCTAAGTTTATGCTTTACAGCACCAAGACAATCACAGACATATACATAGTCAGCATAAATAAGCTATATATTCGTATATTTTTTGTAGGTACCTAGGTACTTTCAAGTTGAATTACCTTTTACATCTTGCAGTTCTTGTACAGTTGCAAATTAATTTTGATTTAATACCAAATAAAGAGGCAGACACTTCAAGGAAAATGTTATTATGCCATGATTATCTGCTCAGCTCATTGTATTTTGTGTGTATCGAATTTATCTGGACTGTATAAAATTATGTATAAATCCCCAAATAGAGCTTTGTGATCCCTATGTGTCATCAAAGTTGGTTTCAGACCCGGGTTGAATCAGAGATTCGGGTTTTATAAGGAAACCAGGCAACAATCCTTCATGCATAATATGTTTTGAATAAACGCAGGTAAATTGTTGAATACTACTATAAGTTAATAACTATGCTGTAATTTAAAAAACCGGGAAATTAGTGTCCCGGGCTGTATTTCGAACATTTCCAATATCGTCGATATCGGACCGGTTTCGAACATTTTATAGGGATCCTGAGATTCAATTTGGTTAATTACGGTAAGTTCAGGAATAATTGAAGTGGGGTGTTGAACATACGAATGAGCACAATATATAATACACACACTGTATAGGGATTCACTATTATGTGTTGTGTTCCAGTTCCAGCGCAGAAATGGAAACAGGAGTAGAAACCGTAAAATCTGTCCAGCCATCTATATTTTCAAATCTGAGTTTTTCGGTTTTGGAGAAACCAAAACTACGAGAGAAATTGCGCCCGATTTTAGTGTTACTGAATATTGTACTCGATATGCCAGTAATCCAAACGGTTTTACTTTTAGTGAAAATTGGAAGGAAACAGACTTGATCCTTCACCGACGATACATTTATTTGGACTATTCGTATGCATACATGCAATATGTAATGTTACCAAATGGGAAACAACAGAACAGGTTATCAAGATGAAGAGAGAGATCAGGTTTTATTATCAGCGACTTCAAGTACACAATTTTTAATAATTTGCTTGACCACTGTTGCTAGGTCGTGTCTCCAATAATTACAATACAATTGTATAATAAAATCATTCCTATATTAGAATGATATACAGTAATAACGACTACTGATACTACTAGGAGTATAAGGTAAAACTATAGTTAGACGCAAGCAGGAGAAGCGGGAAATTTTTATCACAATGAATTACCACCGTTAGAATAATAAATGCATTATTTGGATGCTGTAGCGAGGAGTGCATTCAGTCAAAAGCTAATATAAACATTTGACGCCCACATATTGTAACAATTAATTAATTAAGTTTATAAATAGTATATTAATCATTTCCAAATTTTAGAAATCAAAACCATGAGCGTGAGGTTTTAATGTTGTGGCATGTCAATATCAATAATGTAATAGAATACAAATCGACGCACGTGTATAAGAGACTAGTTTTAAGATCGTACAAAATAAGCAAGTACAAGGATTCAGGGACGCAGGTATTTGCCATATCATAGTAGTGGTTCATATCATTACTTTACTAAAACTATGACGGCCAGCCGGACATGCTTGCCAACTGAAGTTACATACATGAGATAAAGCGAACACATTATTCTTTAGTTTGGTTGTTGCTGGCAGGCAATGAGGATTCACTTGGATTAGGACAAGAGTTTTGATGCATGGTGTGCTTAAGTAAATGAGACCATTCGTAACCGTCCCCAGTTGGGGCATGCGTTGAAGGCAAAAGAATATGTCGCCAAAATGACCTGCCCGGCTGGTCCAATCCTAGAAATATTTCCCAATTTTTTCGGCGACCCAAGTCATATAAGTTCACGAAATTCTGGTAAACAACAAGCAGTCATAGGATTTAGAATAGTAAATTAACCCAAAAAGTTATGTAGTGTAGGTACTTGAATGGATATACGGAGTTAACTTTGTAACTACAAATAATACTTACTTTTCCTTGTCTTTTCATATTTGCTCTATTTATGTGATATTCAATGCTGGTTTCACCTTTAGAAATCAACCTTCCATGCCAGTAAGAAAGACCACCAAGAGCAGCCGTGGCTCCTACAATCCAATAATTTCAAGTTATACTTAAATTATATTAAATGGAGCACGAAAATTTCAAATGTAATAAAATAAAATATCAATATACTGGTTGTGAAATTGAATTCTAATCGGTGGTATTAAAAGGCCAAAATTTTATTTTACCAATGCAAAGAAGTCCAGTGACATAGATTAAAGATTTAAGTCCCATCCTTGACACTTGAATTCCCCATATGAGATCAGTTGTTTCATAGGACTTTTTTAAATCCTTGGGATGTATAGGGACTCCCATTAGAACATTCAGTACAAGTTGAGAAGGACCTATAACATGAGCATCATCATCATCTTCAAGACCATAAATTGATTTATCCAGATGTACAGGTCCAGGTACAAAGTTCCTTTTTGTTCTATTATCGTAAACAGGCATAGCCGTACCGGACGACGGAAATTTTAGTACATCTTGTCCTAGGAAAACATGTCTAAATGCCAACTCAGCACCAAACAGCATAATGAATAAGCAGCCAATCATGATGTAGACTGTGGTCAGGTAGAAGTAGCGATGATTGTAATGTCCAACGCAATTATTTACCCACGCTACATGTAAATAAAAACAAGTAGAACAATTATAATGAATAATGAAATAAACTCCTTTTTAAAAATAAATATAGGCAATAAAATGGCAACCCTGACTTACGACAGTGATGATCCATTTTAAGATAGCACCGATTACAGATAGAACAATGATGTGTTCTTGGAGGTTTAGGACTAATACAAGATTTACACACAGTCACACTACACTTTCCCATTCGTTTCAAATCATTAGGCTGTCCAGGAGGAACAGCTACAGCCTGGTGGAAATTGAATACTATATTTCCTAGGATCCAGTATCCCACAGCAATGAGAGACATTGTAAATATCTCACTTCGACGCCACCAGAATGGAACTCCAATAGTGTGTGCTATAAACACAACGAAACTAACCAAGGCACAGACAAGAGACACAAAGAATTTTCCCAGAACTTTTGCAAAGTGATCCACGAACCATAGCAGTGGCTCAATAAATGCATCAATGCAATAATCAAAAGAAAACGAGGAATGGTAGAAAAGGGTATAGAACCACAATTTGAATTTTTCTTTCAATGGGAGCTGATGAAACATCATTTTAAATTCATCGATACCAAATTTCAAAACTGAAATTCAAAACGGCTCAACTATAAAAGAATGTCAACGGAAAATTAGTCACAGACAGATAATCAATAATAATAATATATAGCACAATAATTTATTTTACTTGTCTTGAAAAATAAAACAAGGTCAAACGTTACCTAATTTGAAGTTGAAGGTTTTAGAATAGGGTACCTAGCGGCTTGTTGGGAGTTTGAGGATGACAGCTGACAGCTTATCTTTTGATTTTCAATTTTCTTTAGTTAGTTGACAGTTCCAAAGTAAAAGGAAACTCACATTGCCTTTCGTCCCTTGAGTCAACTACATAAGTGAAATCACGGCTTATTTTGTAAGACTAGACACTACTGTACTAGCTCTTTGGTAACTAAACTAAAAATGCAAAATATATCAAAGTAGTGTCACTATTTAATAATTTATATAATTTCGAAGGTTTAACTAAAGCCAGGTTCTAAAGGTTCATAGTTCATAACTAATATTAAGCAACAGTAAAATATATTTCAAGTATAAAGTGTACACCTTTGGCATTTTGTAATTTAATGTACCTGCAGTCTAATTCTAATTTAGCAAGCATGCCATGCCTTTGTGTCAAATTGAAAATTGGAATGGCCTAACTGAGATGGTTAATTTTCTCTTTTATCTCAACAATTAACAATTATTGCTTTCTTATTCTGAATCTGCACTATTTTAAAGAATTTGCGCACTATTTACATTGCAATCCTTTGCTGTGATGTTATTCGCAAACGGCCTTACCGCCAGAATTGGTTGAACGAATCAGGACCGTGATTTCGTGAGCTTCAAAAGTGGACTACAGATTACAGAAAACGACAACCGTGGACCTGGCTGGTGGCTTTAATTTCAGTCCTGTGCCTGTTGGTAAAAATCCATACACAATTTTTACGGTTTAGTTTAAACTATTCCTTGTTCGGTGTTGGTGGTGTGGTTTGTCCCGGGTTCTACTCTCAACTTCTGCTGACGGTCTAACTAGTGAAATATTAATAGTGCTAACATTTTAATAAACAATTAAACCAAACATCAGATACCTGAATACCATTCTGAAACACGAGCAACGAGAAATACTTTGAATTACCAACAAAATTAGCGGACTAAGTGGAAAAACAACCATTTAGGCTTTATTTTGTATTGATTGATCATTCTCTAGCATCTACAATCTAGTTTTGATTTCTTACGACTTAAGTCTACAATTAATATTCTCTCTCAGGTCACAGGTAAGTCTACTGTCTTTATTATTATAGTTTCATGTTAATTTTCTTTCGTTGAGTGTTGAATGCAATGTATTCCCTAATATAAACAGTTCTTTTCAAGGGAATCCTATTTTTCTGAAACTCCTTCGGTTTAAACTTAAAATTGCTGTAAAACATACTGATATTGCTAATCACATCACAAATCATGCTCACATTCGTTGTTTGTTCGTCGAAGTAACTTTTGAAATAAAAACCGGAAATCTACCTGATAATTTGAATGCAATGATTGATACCTTGTTGGCTTGTTCATTGTTGGTTGATGTGGAGGCTAAACTTGTAAGGATTAATTTTTTAAAGGTGCAAATGATGTAATTCGTCATTAAAACTATATAACACAGCGCCGTTACTTCTTGCTATCTATTGTGTATGGTTGGTGTTGGTAATTCCTGAGATTTCTCAATATAAAATGATAATTCAGCACTCTATTATTAAGTATTAAATTCGTTATCAATTTGTTTTTTGCAGTACAATGTCACGTAGGTCTAAAAGGTTAGTACAAGTCCATCAGGAGGAAGAGGAGGACCGTTACAACCGGGTGCGTAATTTCATTGTATAGACTGAACTATTTGAAATATAAACTAACTAAAATATGAAATTAACGTTTTTGCTGGGGCAAAAGGTTGAGATATAATTAGTAAAGGTTCTGATGACAATTATTTTTTATTTCAAAGGATGAAGTTGGAGATTCCAGTGGAGACGACGACGGGGATGATGTTGACGATGAGAATGATGACGGAGAAGATGAAGAAAGCGAAGAAAATGACGAAGATGATGACGGTGGCGGAGATAAACGAGAGGACGATGACGGACATATGGAAGACCAAGGTGATAACGATGAGGACTCCCATAAAGGAAAAAGCAAGCCAAAAGCCCAGACTGGAGAACAAGGCCCTAAGAAAGTCACTAAAACGGCGAAAGACAAAGATACGGCTCCTAAAATTATCACCGGGGTGGTTCTAACATTGGAAGAGATGGTTCAAAGCTCTATTCTGTATTTGCTTCTATTGCATCATAAGAAGTTGCCTATAAAAAGAGCTGACGTTGTCAAACATGCAATGAATGGCCAGTTAAAGTCTTTCCCGGAAGTGATGGAAAAAATTAAAGACATTTTTGATGAGGTAATGATGCTGTTTCAATTTGGGCTATACTAAATTAATTTTTATATAGTTTGGGGGAAGTGAATGTGTATTAGCAAAAGAAATTATTATAAAGGCACATTGAACGAAATTTGGCACCGGTGGTCGGTATAAAAAACACCATGGTACCATCTATCAGGTCAGATATCCCAGACTGGTAAAAATGATTAACAACCAAGGGTAGGAATGTTTTCCTTTCGTGATAGTTTCTATTATATGGAGTTATATCACGATTTTGTATTTATGACGGCCCGTATGGATTTCAAAAATTATATTGTTTAATGGATTGGCATAATTGATATTTAGAAATTTGGAATCAATTTGGTGGGCGTAGAGGAGTCTAAAGGCCGCATTGCAGGATTCTCTAGTTATATCCTAGTTAGTAAATATCCCATGGCGGCTACTGAATGTGCGTCAACAAGAAGCCAAGACGTTGAAACCAAGCGAGCTATTCTCTACCTAATTCTTGCCATTATTTTTATGCTAGGCAGGCATATTGAAGAAGGTAAATCAACATCGCTTATGTAGCAATGTACTATTTAATTAACACTTCATTTAAAAACACTTTTTTGTGGTTGAAGGATGGAATCTGTGGCATAATTATATACTAACTTTTGTTTTGATTACAGACTTAGTGTGGAAAATTTTTGTCGATTTGCAGTTGAATACTTTGGTATGTAAAAAGAGAGACGATTTACGACGGTTTCTTAAGCAAGTAAGTTTCAACAAAGTTTACCTTATTTTTGTTTTCGTTATTTGTAATGTAACCCAGCTTTGCTAGCCCTGACGTGGGCACTACAGTGTCGCCGCTGTAGGGTCTGACGTAGTGTAATTTTACGTGTCGTAAACGATATTATGGTCGACGAAATGTCTTGACTTTGTTTGACATGCCTAGCTGCGAAATGACTTCAAACATTTGCCGTTTCGTTAACATGTCATAGGATTCCCAGAATATGTCGTTAATCCCGAAAATAGTAAAGTATAATTGCGTAATATAAAGTCAATCAACTATTTAATTATTTTTTAATTGGTTTGTCTCATCTACTTTACGTCTAGGAATATGTGTCTTCCCTGTATTTGAATGCTGAGGAAGTTAAAGAAACGGAGCAGATCTTTTGTAGATACTCGTGGGGTTTAAGAGCTGAGAAAGAATTTAGTAAATATGCAATGCTAAAGTTTGTTTCGAAAGTAAGTATCCCTATGATTTCTCAGGGTTATTATCAGTTCAATTTCATATAAGGCAGTTTTGTCAAAGTTATCACTTTACATATTTCTTTTTTGTAGCAATTTCCTGAAAAGAAGCCGTATGATTTTACTGTTCAATATGGGACAGTAATAGAACAAGAAAAAGACATCGTTGAAGCAGATCGAGCAGAATTAGATGCAATGGGCAATACTGATGATGATGATAACTTAGATGATGATGCACCTGCTCAAACCATAAGTTTTGGTACGGATGGTAGAGTGGATACAATAGAGATGAGAGGTGGGGATCCTTCGTCAATACCTGCTTCTTTATCTGGCATGTCAGCTGCAGCACCCTCGTCTCTTAGCTCTAAAGTATCGGAAGTTGGGTCATCGGTAGCCGATGGAGCACAGGGAGCAGATGAAGCAAACGATGAGCCCATGGAACAAGGTGATCTTGATAGTGGGAGCGAATCTGAAGCAGGAAGTGGTAACAGTGGTAGTGGAAGTGATGATGCTCAAGAAGGTTCTGACGCTGGAAGTGTAAGTGGAAGTGGCAGTACTAGTGCAAGTGAGAGTGACGGATGATTGTATTAGATTCCAAAAATACATTTAGGGTTTTAATGATTCATGAGTTGTAAATTAAGGAAAATCAGCCTTCTACTGCTAAGAACTGTTGACATTTGAAAATTAACATACTCAAACCAATTGATTAAGTTATCATGAATGCGGGGGTATTTCTCGATGTTCTGTTTTGTTATATTTGTGAAGAACTTTTTTCAAATATTTTGTTTTATTTATGTCGTAAATAAGTTGATTAAATTAAGTTGTGCATTTTATAATAATTGAAATTAATTGAACAGAATATTTATAATAGCGACTACAGATACGGAATAAATGTATACATCAATTCCTAGCTTTAGTAATGAATGTTTAACATTAAGATTTACATGCGATTTAAATTGAAATCTACCAAATTCGAGATTTTTTTCAAGAGTAATAGGTATAGTACATCTTTTTTTTTTACTAAGAAGTCCTACCTGCACAACATTAAGTTATGTTATAAACTGTAAATTAAATAATTATCAAGAACTTCGTGGCAGTAGTGGCAGCAATACTTCATCTAGAACGAAAATAGAATCTTGACTGGTACTGGTACAAGTGAGGATTCTGTAGTCTGTCGTATCCTTTCAATTGACTCATGCATTATGTAGGATAAACTTTTTCAGCAACACCGAACTGCAAATTGTGTAATTGTGGATAAAAAAGGCGTACTACGTCTACATGGCTGTATGTATTAAACACGCTTATCCTGTTGAGACAATTCCAGGTCGCTGCTTCGGTGATCTTTGCTGCCTTGATTGTAGTAAGGCTTTGTACGAAAAATACTGCATTATGAAATACGATCCATTCTCGCCAAGCATCTACGAAAAGCATTCTCTGGAGTAATCGATTGGGATAGTTCACGAAGAATTAAAGTGTACAGGAACGAGCCAACGCGTTGTTAATTTGTGCTACGACGACTCATCAAAATTCAGCCGCATTATACTCCCTACAGTTACAGTTCGGTTTGAAAACCATGAAGGCCAAGTACAGGGAATCGATTTGGAAACTGAAGAAGCAACACAACACAACCCGTGTATTCGAGTTGTTAAACATAGTATGTATTAAATAATATAAAAATGGAAAATGGAAGTAATTTTAGGCTTCTTGTAGGTGTGATACGGACAGCTACAAAGTTATTACAAGTTTCGAGCAAACGTTTTGTGTTACCACATATTTGATGGTAGAAGATGCTGTTTTGCCAGCAGTTCGACGAGGTCCAAATAGAATTTGCACACAATCATATTCTATTGATCCACCTTAATTGTTTCAACCATTAGTATGTATTATCAAAATATTATCGTTTTTAAATGTCTTTTGTAAAGTAATGTATGTTTGTTACTCTGGTGTGTCCTTTTTGGGCAAGTACAATTGTGTACCCCCATGTAAATAAATAAAATTTGTACATTCTCTATACGTGTTATTTCCATAATGGTACAAGGTGTAATTTAAATTAGCACAAATTAAGATTGTAAAATTTAGATTGATACGTATTTTAATAGTTCACTAAATTTATTAGCCAACAATTATTAGCTGTATTTATTAATTTTTGGTCAACAGTGCTGTATATTTTACCAGTTAACTTCTGGAAAAATTTGAAATTATTTAAAAGTTCTAAGTATTTTACATTAATGAATGACACGTATTGTTTTTTACGCTCTTATTAGATTTTGAAGCCGTCCGTAGGATAGCTAAAACAGTAATAATAAGTTTTAGTTTGAAATTAACGGTGTTAAACTTAAATTTAATATCAGTGTTGGCTAGTTTAGAAATTATGGATATCAATTACTTACATTAATATGCTACACATCTTGTAAAAAAATAATAGATATATATAAATTATTATATATAAATAGGAATTAACATCATAATGTCTTTTTGACCTACTGTAATAATTACTTGTACTATTGCAAATAAAATTAAAATTCTCATTACTTTGATATTATTTGGATTAACATTTCTTTCAATTTTTATTAGACTTTTTAATTGTAAGACTATGCTAGTTGCTACTTGCTACTGCTACTACCATTGACTGTTTGAAAGAATTCGCGCTTTATTTAAAATGAAATCCTTTGCCATTCCTTTGCTGTGTTGTTATTGGCTATACGTTTTACCGCCAAAGTTGGTTTAGCGAATGCGGACCGTGAGCTTCAAATTTATTTGACAAGAAGATATTTTAACGACATTCACATTCACCCTTAAAAGTGTATTATGCATTTTATTCATTTTATTGTCTGCATCTCTGCTCTGCATCCTGCATTCGGCATTCGGCCTGTGTTATTCCCGAACCGGAATTTCGAATTTCTCTCCGTTAAGTGTTATTAATCAACCAAACATTAAAGTTTTGAGTGAGAAATTGGAATCAGTCTAGACGGGAACGATAATAGAATTTGGAATTTCGGACCTCGGATGAGTTAAAATCACGTTAAATTGATTTTATCACTGATTTTGGATTGAATTATAATTAACTCAGGATCTACTATTTTCTCTCTTGGAGGGTAACAAATATCCAGTAATTATTTTACATTTGAATCATTATTGTATTTTCTTTTGTTGTGTATACCTCTTGTGTCTAATAGCTATAGCTATGTAATAATAAATTAGAATTTAAAATAGGCTAATTTACTGGCTATGGGCTACCCGACAACATGAAAAAATAATCCTCTGTCATCGTCACTTCGTCACCTCATCTCGCATTCCACAGTCAACCGTGTTTCAACCTATAAATTATAAATAGTATAGCTTTTGGTACCGCCGTTACCACCGCCTCTACCACGGCTACCACCGCCAATAAAAACTAGAATTCCACTCTTAACAATACTCACAATTACCACCACCAACAAACACTGTTGAAATCGATTACCACGACTACCACCACCACTAAACTTTGTATAATTCCACTCTCAACAATATTCACAATTACCTTTGATGGTGGTAGCGGTATTAATCGATTTCAACAGTTTTTGTTGGTGGTGGTAGTTGTGAGTATTGTTGAGAGTGGAATTTTACAATGTTTATTGGTGGTGGTAGTCGTGGTAATCGATTTCAACAGTTTGTTGGTGGTGGTAATTGTGAGTATTGTTAAGAGTGGAATTCTACAATGTTTATTGGTGGTGGTAGTAAAAGCAATACCCCTATAAATCCGTAGTTTCTTATTTATTTTGTCACCTGTCACTGTACTTAACCATTATTGTTATCTGTTGTTAATTAATTGTTATCTTATTCATAGTCTTGTCCATGACTGTTATCTTTATATGTGAGTTATATTTTGTCCAGTTTAAAAAAATAAAAATGCTAAACATTGATAACTGAGGATACAAGATTTCGATATTGTATTGCAATCGATGGTCGAAGAATGATGGTGACACAAAATATTAATGAGCTATGACTTCTATGAGGGCGGAAAGAACACAGATCCCTTCAATCTAAGTTGAATCCGTTGAATGTATGTGTAGTCCTGACACTAGTCCATTTTAGAACACGATCCGACGGTAGTGGTCCCAATGGTCTGGTCTGGTCCCAATTTCATGGTCTGGTCTGGTCCAACTTCCTCGGACAAGACCAGTGGTCTGGTCCGGATCTTCGGACCAGACCAGACCAGACCATTTGGACCACATTACTGAAAAAAAAATACTTGAACTTAAGTAAACAAAATACGTAGCTATAATTTTGAGTTTAAATGGATTTTTCAAACTACTTAATACTTAGAAATATTTACATTCACAATAAAGCAAATAATCTAAAAAATCAAGTTG
>JAQFZE010003393.1:0-12688 GCA_034695245.1 Dicyrtomina saundersi | reverse complement strand
GGGAAAGTCCTGGAAGGCACCGGAGAAATGAGTTACTAGTAGAAAATGAGGTAAAAGTAAATGTGTAAATCACTCAGGAAGAGATTCCAGGAATGTCCTCGTATCTCTTCTCCCACCCATTAAATTGCGAATTCTTTCGCTCGTCTCCCCATTCGCAAGTCTAGTAAATGCACATTATGTGTATTATGTGTATTATCATGTGAATGCTGGGGACATTAGCGCTAGACGCCGTAGACTGTACTGTATATAGTAATGCAGAAAGAAGAACAAGAAGAAGAGCTACGCAATCCTTTCATGTAGTTTCAAGAACCAATAATGTGAGAACATAACACAAACATAGCCAAGTTGTGTCGCAGCCATCGCATCGTCATAGTCATAGTCATAGTCATGGTCATGTAGTCGATTTACTTTCCCATTACTCAACACTAATTCAATAATATGATTCCAAAATAATAATAATAATAACAATCCAACTTGGTCATTCCCCAGTCTTGTTTCAGTCCTACATAAGGCAAGGAGACATCCGCTCCACTTCCATTTCTTCTGAAAGTGAATCATCATTTCATCAGAAAAACTGGGAAAGCAGTGGAATTTCCCAAAATCAAATTAAATTACGGAGAAATATTTAGTGAGGAGAGAATGGGACAGAAGGAGATGAACGGCTTCTTGATTAATGTAGAGTATGTTTGTTATAGCTGAGAGTATATGCCTGAGATATATATTTTATATTTTGCCGGAGAGCACAGTATATTTTTAACCTTGAAAAAATAATCCAGAGTGAGTGTTGGAGTGGAAAGTGATGACTTCAAGGGTAAGTAATGTGAGCATTTTATCTTACAAGAAATATTTTTATTACTACACCAACCTTCCCACTACACATTTAAAATTCAAGTTTAGAAGCTTTAGATAAATAATGCAAAAGTTAATTTAAAATTACCGGCATAGTAAATGCATATAGCGACGTAAGTGACAGTTAATAGTTCCTTATAGTAAGTGATAAAACATATAGTTTTATAACATATATTTCAAAAATTTAAAGTGAAACCAGAACGCAGGACCAATAGGAACATAATACCAAACCAGAAGAAAAGAAAAGCCAAGGTTTGTTGAATTATTATAATTTCTGCATCATCTAAACTAAAGAGACACCAATCTCATATTTGGGAACTAATGACAATGATAATGAACCAGCCTTTATGTATTTTTATACATGCGTAGTTTGTGCTGCCGCTAAAAAAGTGGACGGGTGGATGCATTAGATGATTATAATTTTATTTTCATAGATATATATTTACAACCTTTTTGTGTCCATTTAAATTGTGACTTCTATGAAGAAACATTACCCTCCAAAAAGACGACTCTATAACCTGTTTGTTTTCCATTTCTGAGTATTTCCTTACATTCGCAAGTGTAACGAGCCCAATATGGTCGCGTTCGGATTCAGATGGCATTGTCTTGTAGGTAGGTAGGTTTTCTATAATTTCTACTACAACTCCTACACCACTACTCCCGCTATTAATAATAAGAAAATGCACAAGTGGATCATTCATGGATAAGCAGGCTGTGCTTGACTGTCATGAGAGAGCCGTCTTCCCACTAATCATTCTCCTCTCGCCCTGTCTCTGTCTCAGTCTCTATTCCTCGCTCCCACTATACAGAACTCCTAAAAGTAAACGAGAGTTGACATTTTTTGAACGATGCCTCTTTGTGAGGGAAACAATAAGTTTTTTTTCATCTCACAAAAGTAGTTTTTCTGGATGTGGTTCAAATGTTTTCCCACACACACATACACACAATCATAAAATTAGAAAGAAAGAAAGATGAAAACAAAGATGGTTGATGGAGACGAAGATCTACGTTCCCAAAAGCGACACATATACATCTTCATGGCTTTTCTCCTATTTTTCTTATTCTTTTTTTTTCTCTAGTCCTTGGATCCTTTCATGTTCACAGGCTTTGAATGTACTGTGACTATAAGTCACTATACTCAAGGATCAGTATCAGTATAGATGTCAGAGTAGTTTCATTCTTTAAATCCAGAGTCAAATCAAAACCAAGACCGAAAAAAAAGGAACGACGACCTGTGTATATACATACAACTGTCGCTGTCCATTGTCGGTTTATGGGTGATGAAGCTAAGTCAAAGCCTCGTCATTTCAAGATTACTTAATGTATCTATACACATCTCAATCTCAATTCTCAATCTATGACGGTGATGGTGACTCGAGAATAAAGGTATAAAGCTCTACTTTTTTTTTGATTTCCTCTTCATCTAGACTTATTCCGGTTAGTTCGATTTTTTGATAGGGACACAAAATGGTTCTGACTGTATTCTTATATACAAAAGTTGACTTTCACTTCCAAGGAAGAGAACAAGTATCTGTTTAGGACTGGAGGAGCAGTGTACCTTTCCAAATTATAATGAAGAGTGTCTGTTTCTGTTGTTCTGTCCAGTCTGATGGTGAGTAGGTGGGTAGGAGATATTGAGAGACAGATAGAAAGTTGCGTCTCCCACACACAAGCTCCTTATTGTGCCTCATATTACGAGAATGAAATCATTCATATAGTGTGTGTATTAACCAATAAGATTGGCTACAAGGGTTTTATGACATGGTCAAAACTATGTGTGTCCTACAGCAAAACTTGAGAGTTGAGACGAGACTGAGTGGACGCTCAAGCTGTCTATAGATCTCTGGATACTGGATGGTAGTTGTGCTCCAAGTATAGTTTGTAGTATGTAGCATGAGGAAAGGCAAAAGGGAAGGGAGGTAAGCGGCGGAAGTAATGGAAAGTGGAGAAATGAAAGCTACCTCACTTCTTGGCGAGTGTTGGGAAGTTGATTGGAGATGAGGTTTTACAACTTCGGCCTCGTTTTCCTCTTTCAATCCATACACACGACTCAAATTTTCTCCGTCCATGGTTTCGGTTTCATTTGAGCGGTTCCGTCTTTTTGGACTTGGACTGGGGGATTGGCGGAGTTGGAGTTGGATGTGGTCCTTATATTATATTATTTGTACCCACACCATATAGCATCCTATAGCATTGCATAGTGTACTATAAATACCACAAACCAGTACCAGACCAAAATCCAATCCAAATCCAAATCCAACCGCAGGAGTATACGTATGATGACTATGAGTATGAGTTTGTCTTATTAGAGAAAGAAGGAGAAGGAGAGCGTCTGGCGTGAGTGGACCAAAACCTTCCTATCATAAGACACTAATACACACG
Source organism: Dicyrtomina saundersi (assembly GCA_034695245.1). Lineage (NCBI taxonomy): Eukaryota > Metazoa > Arthropoda > Collembola > Symphypleona > Dicyrtomidae > Dicyrtomina > Dicyrtomina saundersi. The sequence goes on along the minus strand of JAQFZE010003393.1, from coordinate 9,457 downwards.
AATTTCAAATGACGATCACGTTCATGAGAAACCTTGAAGCCACCTTTTCACCCATTTCGACACATCTTCCTCGTTTCTTCCTCTCCTTCTATTTTTTTTCCCCGTCTACTTCTACTTCTTCTTTTTCTTCCGTCCCCCGACCCATACGTTTGTTTCCAATTTTTTTTTTCATGGAATATCACATTAGTGTACATATCCCAAGGGAATTCAGTCTCAAGAAAACGTCCTTTTATATATTTTCCATAACTCAAACTCTCCAGGAAAGGTATGGAGTATGTGGGGGGAGGGAGAGGAGGGAAAGGCAGGATTCCTTATTTCTACATTCCTTCTGTATTTCTCTGTAACTCTAGGCTGTGTGGGATCATTTTCACATATGCACTTACACATATGTGCAAAAAAAAAACCTTAACAAAGGTTCAGGAGCGTAAAGTCTTTGTTTGCGTTTTTTTTCTTTCTTCCTCTATGCTCTGGTCTTGGTTCTTGGTTCTTTCTGGTTCTGCAGACACTATGCTGCAGAGGAGGAAAGCTCAAGTGAATTTAATTTTATTGTATATTATTTAAAATGCTCAAAGCAAAGAAGAAGAAGGAATTGTGTAATGGTAATTGCGCCTGTTTCTCAATTCAAATGCCTACGAGATTCCTTCTAAAAATGTGAGATATGTAAACCTACTCATAATAACATGTTTTTTTATTCCTTTTTATCTTTCTTATGACTCCTCGTTAGTAAATAATAAATTGTAGAGGAGAGAGAAATTTTATTCTTGGAGTATATTAAGTTGTAATCAGGAGATAGACAAACAGACAGACATACCATAAAATACAAGTATATAGGAACACACACTTGTGTATCCTATATCCATGTCTGTCTGCAGGAGTAAGTTTTGGTCCTTGCGGAAAGAGTTAGTTAAACTAGACATACTAGTTTTCAAAGTAAAGAAGGCACTTTTCGATTTCTCCTCTGGCGTCTAGGGAAAAAATAGAGGAGCCAAAAAAAAACTTGAGTATATAGTGTAGGAAACGTCAGTGTATCACAGTATTGACTCTTAGTGTATAGCTAATGACTTGGCCTTTGCCCATGCAGTCAAGCCGCAAGGCATTTTCGACAGTTCAAAAGAATTTCAAAGACCTGTTTGTATGTGGAAGGATGGAGGGGGAAGGGAGGGGAAAGGAAGGTGGCTTGAGTGTCTGTCTACGCCTGTATTGGATGATGCGAGTGTCGGGGATATGATGATATGAGTATTTCTCCAAAGAATAGAAACGATCCGAATTTCTTAGCGTAGTACCTATGTTATTTTGGAGAAAGTTACGTAGCGTAGGACGAGGAATAGGGAATGGGAATCGGAAGCAGGAGAAGACGAGGAGAGGGAAGCCGAGAGAGGTAACGCAAGAGTGAGAGTCATCGCTTGAAGTTACGCTCTGTAAACTACGTATTGTACTTTGAGTGGAGAGAAGAAGGGAAAGCGAGAAATTGTTTCTGCGCCAAAGAAAAAGATATAGCGAGGCTGTATCAGTATCAGTATCAGGAGAACAGATGTGGTTCGTTTCGTGTGCACGACGGCAGTAATTAATGGAAAAAGTGAGAAAACTATCCTTGCCGGCGAATTATTCCATGTGAACACTTGTTCTCTTTCCCCAAACAAAATCCCTTCTCAATGTCTTATCGCCAAGCCCGTCTCCGTCTCCGTCTCCCTCTCCTTCCCCTCCACTGACATACATACCTTCAAACAGATGCAGCCGCTCTCCCTCTCCGCTCCCTGTCTGTCCATCCCGATCCCACTCTCCTCCGTATTTTGTATTTTTTTTATAATGTGAAAGGGAACATTGCCACGGAGATATAGATCAAGAATTCAAACTGATACAAGTAGTTGTCTTATCTATCTACAGATACGTTGCATAGAACTGCAGACTGAGAAAAACTGAGAGCTTTAATCAGTATCTGGATCTGGAGTCTGCTCTATTAGAACACATACGCTTTCTTTCATATCCCTAATAGATTATAAATACAGTTTTGTTTCGTAGTGGATGCGTTCACAATCTGTTCTGTGTACGCAATCTGCTCAAAACCTACATTTTTCTTCATTAAAATTGAGAAGCAGGAGTATGCGGAGGAGGGTAGATCAGACCAAATCTCTAGATCTCTAGATCTTTAGATTCTAGAGACTGTAGATCTAAATCGAATCTACAGGGAAACAAAAATGGGGAAACTGTCCAGAGAAATAGACCAAACTTCGAGGTCAATTAATAATTAAAACATGCGCCGCCACGACTCAGCGTTTCTTTTATAATGCGGCAATCTTCTTCTCTCCTGTGTATTCCATATATTTTATTACTGCCAAAATAATTCAAGCAAAATAAACAATAAAGAATCTTGTCTTGTGAGCACAGGAGGTACCTACCTACATATGCCTATATATACGTCACACACTTGAATTCGGATCCGGATATTGTAGGCAATTCTTCAAGTCAAAGTCAAAGCCAACCTTCCAATGGATTCTCATAGCCACGCTACCAACACAACTTTTGTTTTGGTACTCATCGTCCAATCCAATGAGGAAAGACGAGGGTTAAAGTTTTGATCTGTTTTTTTCCCCTACTTCACCTTTTGTATTTCATTATCGGTAACCGCGTCAAGGCCTCACTATGGAGCAAACTAGATTACAGATTAAGAAGAGAGAAAAACAGACGAGCGACTGAATTGATGCCGGATGTTTCTTTCAATCACATTACTATTGGCTACGTTAAGACATTTTCTTGAACAGCTTCTCCAATCTGCGGGGTACTTTATCGCTAAAGGAAAAATGTTGAAAGGGCTTTGCCGTTGCCGGTACCGTTACTGTTAAGACGGAATGGAAACCATTTTTGAGGTTTCGACATCCACTAATGTGACTGTGCAAATATTAGTTGAGAGTTGAAGTCTATGATATAATTTATGATTTAATAATTTTATTAGGCTTGATTTCTTAATAACAAGTTATCATTATTAATTAGGGACATTATTAGGGATATTTTTGGTTGGCTAAGTCTGAGTATCACTTCTAGTACAATTTCAAATTTGAAGGGGGTATGATTATAGAAAACGTATATAGTTATGTCTCGTATAGACGGAGAGAATGTTGTAGAAGGGTATTAGTATGGGCTGCACATAGTAATCTGAGACTGAGTTCTCAGTTTTCTACAAGTTATATACTTTCCTCGCTTCAGTGAATGCCATACCATTTCGTAACCATATCATTCCAACATACTTATTGGAATCCTTGGAGAAGAATTCCTTGTCTAACTTCACCCAAGCTCAAAACTATGTAGGTAGAGACTATGCACTATAAGTATACACGTAATGTCGACAAGTTCGAGGCTGAGGGTTGAAGCGAGTTGTATGTTATGTTGAGACAACTGAAGCCTTTCCAGTCATTATGGGATTTACGAGGATGAAAGCAGAACTTGTAAGAACTAATTACCCAGACCGCAGCTAGGAAGCAATTAAGAAGAATTAAATTGTACCTCCTTTAAAGTCTCAAGTGCCTCTTTAATAATAGAAATGATGGGAATGATTTCGCTCAAGTTATTACCTGAGACTTACCAATATATTTTCAAAATATACCCAGCGCTAAATTATATAGAAATAATCTTTCTTCCCCAGTATGTATACCTTCCTTCAATCAATAAATTAAGTATGTACATAGCTAATATGCTCATAAAGCTAATTAATTATATAAGAACCTTAACTTCCGCATACTTACAATTAGTACAACATACACATTATAATTAATAAATAAATAAACGAAACCAATTTTTTGTGTGCAAAGTACTGGTTTACCATTGCGACAACTTCCGCTTGCACTAACATAACATATTTGCTTAGTTAAAAAATAACTTAAAGTTGGGAAGACCGAGACCGAGACCTTTAGACTTTGGCTTCGACTCCCACGTAGACCTGTACACATAGCAGTACAATAATAGCATGAGTAATCTAGGGGGAAATTAATCGGCTCAAGAAATTCAATTGACCCAGAAAAAAAAAGACTGAATTCGACTGTATGGGTTGTGTGTGTGTCGAGTTTGAGTTCATGCTCTATTCTCTCTGCATGAGTACCTCTGACGAGACTGTTTTAAAAAGGAAGCGGAATAAACGGTCCGATAAACCGACCAAGAGAAGAACAAAGTCAAATTTAATGTCACATCCCATCACTATCCACCGCTCAGCCCTATGTTCACAGAAAATAAAGAATCGAGAGAGAACTAGAAAGAAGGGGAAAAAAGTCATTTTTTCTATGGCCCCTTTCCCCCGTTTACACTCCCAACAAGACTTATATCTATGGGTTATGAAGTGACATGAATTGCAATAGGCTTTTGCTCTCAAGTTAAACTTTGATAAAATTGCACTTTGTTCCCTATTCATAGCCTTTGTAAGTGTCAGACGACAACTTACTTCCATGTGTGCCGTGAAAAAAAAAAGGGAGGTCGATATGTTGATTTGTGTGGTGTATGAAAGTACGAACTAACTGAACCAAGCATAACCATCCAGGAAAAAGAAATGTGGGGGAAAATAGTCAAAATCTATATCTTTTGAATATTTCCATGACGTCTTTCTTTTCTCCTTTTGTCGATGTCGGTTTCACCTGGTCCTGGCTCCTACATTTCTGAAACCTTGTCCGCATTCACCATGATGCCCTAACTACATTTCGTACTCTCTCCACACACACAAAAAAGCTCTCAACTCAAAACCATACCAAAACTCGTCTACTTTTCCATCAACAATATACCTACCAAAATTTCTTTTTCTATGTCCCATTCCACATTGTATCATAAAGGTAAGTAGTAAGTACAGAATTCATTCATATTATGCTTGTTCAATGTGAAAGGAAAATGGACTACAACTGTGGAGAATTTTTCTTTGGAGGAAAAGCAATTAGTGCATTTTTTTATATTTCCTAAAAAAATATCAAAATTCTCTAATTAATTTGCTTTTTATTAAATTAAAGGTTATTGCTACGCATTTTACAGAGAAATGAATGGTTGTGATTTGTTACATATTTAGTTTTTCTCCTTCCAATTACAATGCAATACACATTTAATTTTAAGAAGCTTTGCAAAGTTGGTAATTAAAAACATAATATTATTTGGTCATCAGATATTTTAAGAAAACAATTTTTTTATATCTCGGGCAAAGAAATATGTGGAGGCAGACAGAGTGCAGTTGTTTCTGGATTATCGCACATGCTCTATATTGCCTCTGTTTTCCTCCCGTTTAGCCCGGATTTTCCGTCTTCCCACTCCAAACACTTTGTCCCCTTGCAGTGTTGCTCGTATCCCTAATGCTTACTACATACATATTTCCTGTTGCTACACAACCCATGTAATACTGTAATGCGATAAATAATGGAAGGAGCTGATGATACCAAAGACCGAAATAAGCTATAAGATATGCAACGGCTATAGACCATACAGCACATAGGACAAAGCGAAGACGAAGAAGGACGAGGAGAAGTTGAAGATCACTGAGCCAAAACGGTAGCTTTTATATTTATGGTATAACCTTTCTTTATTGCAAAGTGTATTTTCAACTATCCAGCCCCCTCACTCTCTCTCTCTTTCTGGTTTAAAATGAAAATTTCTAACAGCTTCTTCATGCTGCCCAAATAATATTCTGAGCAGGGTCTAATAAGAAATTAACAGGCTCATGCCGATTTATTGGATTTTTATGGGAGTCAAGTCAGTCATAACGCTGAATGATAACTTTGATGTTTACACATTTCCCTCTTGAATCCCCAGCACTTTTATTTATATATATATACATGCTTATTATATTTCCTTCTTTTCAAAATCCAGAGGAAAAAAAATAAACAAAGATTTGCACATGTTTGAGAGATTATTCAAGTAGAAAAGGTTTTTTGCGTATTATTATGTAAACGTATGGAGACGGATGACTATACGGATGCTGAGCATTTCACTTTTCACTTGAGATTAGCTTTAAGAACCCAATTTAAAATCCCTGTAGATTAATATAAGATTGGAAGAGAGGGGTGAGATGGTCACGGACTGAGCTGAGCAAAGTACATACTTACTCTGTGTATTTCCTTTCCATCGTATACCATATGCCATATCCTCATTAAGTCCTATACATACAAAGCTAACTTACACAACTAAGGAATGCGAATATCGTCGTATCTAACATGAAAAATCAAATTATCATAAAAATAACAGTTATATTTTACTGCAGAAAAAACAAAAAACCAAAGTGAATATCAGTTTTTGCACTGCTGGCTATGAAAAGTTTTTCTTTTAGTCTGACATATGGAATATGTCAGATATAACCGTTAAGCCTATGGACCAGTATATATATATGATATGAGATTTCCTCTGGCACGGATATCCATAGAGAGGAGGACCACGATGCATTATCCGTGGTCAAGTGGTCACCACGAATTTATTCTATTTTTGATTGCAACCTTGTACACTGCATTATTGTCTAATATTATGTAATGTTATGTCATCACAAATCCAATTTTCAAGCTCCAAGCTTGAGCTCCTCGACATAGAGTCATTCAATCAAATTGGCTTTAGCTTTGACATTAATAATTATGTTCTCATTCAAAATAATCCTTATTGTGATTGCCGATTAGCCTATACATATTTATCTAACTCTATATACTACTATCCTTATACTATTTGTAGATAATATAAGTCACGTAGCATATATTACAGATAATGCATACCCATGTCTACGTACTACTAGGCACATACATATGCATTATGTTCTAAGCGTAATTTGCGCTTCGTAGAATAAAAAGGAATTACTATAGAAATGACTCGTTACATATATTATATAGTAGGTACGTAGAAATACATTAATTGACTAATTTAGTAAAATTAATATGTCCAGCAGGTACTTGACTCATATTACATATAACCATATAATTTCTTCACGTGAAAGTATTACATCAGATATAGATTATCCAAGAGGCATGAAACTAATTTTGACGTAACTTGGAGATCCAATGGATAATGGACAACTACATCCATAATCCATGGTGATGAAGACACATGGTGCATGTTCCACTGTGCATACTCATACAAAAGATGGGAATCAGAACACATCCAAGGAATTATTGAACAACCAAGACCGTGAAGGGTGAGGCTTACACTCCATTCCCAGTTTTGCCACTTCTTTTTCTTCTCTCTAATCCTATTGTTAGTCTCTCACTAACCGGATTACTCCACAAGAATGAATTTGATCGCGTTGTGGCACAAAAAAAAAGTTTCTCTGTACAGCATACTGAGAGGACGGAGACGGAGTACAGAGTCTAATGCCTAATCTGTATGAGCGTAATAAACTATATTGGAGTCCTCAAGCTCTTGAGTCCACAGACTAGGTACTTACAGTCACATTTCACAGACAGTATATGTCTATACGTAGCTTAAGAAAAAAATATCTTGTCAGTAGTTCTCAGTTGAAGATGTTATGAGGGAAACTAAATTCTTGCTGGTTACTGTATAGTACATACAGTATCATTGCTATGGGGATGGCCATGGCTTCCAGCAAAGCAAAGTCTGCAGGTCTGTTTCCACTCACAAGCTCAGCTTACACTCCCACTATATATGGATATGGAATCCGGCATGTAAAAGAGTATATCTGCGGATTTTGGAGACTGTAGTAGGAGTAGGAGCTGTGCATAGGACTCTCGTATTACTCTGTTTTCGGGGTGTAAGTAGTGTAATACGGCCTGACAAAGACTGGATAGCCGTTAAATAAGCTGAATTTTCCCATCCACATCCAGAGCGATTCCCCATCAGAGGATTTTTTTTTGAGGGGATAGAGTGTAGCTGGAACTGGAGGACGGTATGAAACTCATGTCGTTAGGTGAGTTTCCTAAGTACATTGTGAAAGAACCATCTCAACTCAAAACCAACTCCAACATCTCACTTCCATTCTCTGCTCATTTCATTGTTAACGTATTAAGTTATAAGTATAAGTACATCCCTATAATTCCGGATAGCTTTCTACTTTCTCCTCTTCCCGTACATGTCACGCTGATAGGGATGGGAGTCCGTACAAAAGGGTTTCGCACGCATATCCACAGCTCGACTTGGACTCCTTTCTTGTTGAGTCTTATGTTGAGGCTCTCCCTTTTCCCTTTTCTTTCCAAACCAATTACGTCGGACAAGAAAAACCAGTTAAGTCCACTACTACTACTGCTCCGACTACTCACTCACTGTATGGAGCAAATCACCAGAGAAACTAAACGGGTGCATTCACTTGGGTGAATCTTGTTGTCGGCGTCGTCGGCTGGAGCTACTTACTCTGTCCAGCCCTGGTGAGCCAGAGCATCTTTGAGAAAACTATAAAAATACACAGCAAAGATTATGCGTACCATTTACCATGCTTTTATAGGAGGTTCAAGAAAGAATAAACTTTCGCCAGAGCATAAATACTCCTTCCATCCCTTGTCGTCCTCTCATGTGGAACCCAAACTTCCTATCATCACCATCACCATGAAAATTACATAGAAAAATGGAACTTGTAGCCAATCTTGGGTTTGTCATGGTGAGGATGTTTTTTACTTATCGCAATGCTTGACCTGTAGTATCTGTGTTCCAGTTGAAGATATAAAGGGGAGTGCAGTGGGTGCATAGCTCAAGGCCTCAAGGCTTCTATGTATAGGATGATGTTGGTCGTTGGTTGGTGATGTGTTGGACTTTGGACTGGGACTATACGCTGCTATATAGTTGCTGTCCCTTCCCATAGACATATCCCATAAGTGAGTAAGGATGTGGAAGGTACAACAAACGGGAATTTCTCGGTTAATCCACAACACAATAGCGTACCTACCTACCTACCTACCCGCTTATAGAAAATATCGAGTAATATCATTACATATGATGGACGACCGTGTAGCAGTTGTTGGAACTAAACTTCCCTCCTTCATCGTTCATCCTTCATTGGTCTCATCTTCGTCCTTAGTCCTGTGTTAGCAGCGTCTTCTTTTCTTACAAGAATTCCCTTTATTGCCAGCACGTCCTTGCTTCCGGTAAAATCTATTCTGGTCGATACTCCGTACGTGTAAGACTAACTGGTTAAAGTGCTAATCGGAAGACTTGTTTCTTCTCATATGGAGGAAAAAATTTTAACTCGTGAGTGCATATACAACACTATACTAAACATCTGTAGCATACGGAGGAACGAGGAAATTCATCAAAGTTCATCCATTAGCCTGTCATAATATTTCATGCCTCACTCCCATTTGTTGCTAAGACACGCATGTGATGCATTAATGGGGGCTGTATTTTTTGATAAAATGTGGAATGGGGAAAGACAGGTACCTACACACTTAGAGACCGTAGCCCGTAACAAAGGCGTGTATGATATTATTGTATCAAGCCTGGTTTTTTTTTTCTATTTTAAAATTATCTTCAACACTCCGACTATTTTGCATGGGGTCCCTATTTAATGTAAGAAAAA
>JAQFZE010003392.1:0-12691 GCA_034695245.1 Dicyrtomina saundersi | reverse complement strand
ATATTTAATTTGTTTCCAATTACAGGAGTAATGAACTTAATGATAGAAAATTGCCACGGATATGGTTCCTCTGTATAGTCTCTAAAGGCCTCCTACATTTTAGTTCTGTAAGATAAGCCATGGTTTTCTTTGGGATGTAATTAAATATTGTAGAAATTCATTATATTATTGTGCAGGAGGAGGGAATGCGCCGCATGTAACATGCATAAAGGAGCTTAGAAATTCAAACATCAAGTCAACGTTAACGTATTTGATAACAATTACGGGGATAAAGGAGATCTACGACTACGACAATAAAGAAAATCGTATTATAACATTACACACGTTTTCAGGATTCAACATAATAATAAAATGATTGCAATAAATTAAGAACGAGTTTATTGAATAAACGTTACGTGAGATAACGTTACTGAGTGAGTACAGGTAATTATTGTATAGCCGCTCGCTCGGCCCTCTTTAAAATCATGTCCACGTCTTTGGGGCAGAGGAATAATGTTTTTTTTTCTTCGTTTTTGCTTGATAGTTTTAGGTTGTTTGATCTGTGTGTAGAGTAGATAGTATTTAAACGTGAGCAGTGGTTCTGATATTATTACTTTTTGGAGGAACTCACGACGACCACATATTATTGGAAAGTTGGTGGTGGATTGATGATGAGAGATGAGGGATGCGATGGTATGGTATGGTATATGGTGTATAGAAAAGGATCTTGCTTTCCATGGTGATGATAGCGAGACGGCGACGGCGACAGGGACGACAGCATGCATGAATTGTGCACTTTGTGCAAGTATTATTTCTTTTGAGATGTTTCTCAAAAATCTATCTATATCCACTATATGAAAGGAACATAATATGCTCGTATAGGTTCAAATTTATTAACGTAAGTAATACAAATACAGTAATAGTAATAATACATAGTGCTTTTACACAGAGCGTACGCGAGTTAGATGCTGGCTCTGGCTTTGGCTTTGCTTTGGGTTTGTTCAATGACTTTTTAATAGGTTCATCTCCGTGACCGCCCAATACTTTCATCATTATGCTTTTGTAGACTTTTTTTTACCCAATCATTCTATGGGCTATGCATTTTTGAGGATAGTGTGCGGTTCAGACTGTATAGACTTTACATATTGGTTTGGATTTTCTGGGATTTGGATGTGTCCTATGTGTAAAGGATGAGTACAAAAGCGTTGACACCAAATTCAATTAATAGGAGTGTTGCAAGGGAGTGAAAAATAGAATAATACACGGAGTGAAATTACCTCTACAGAAGTTTCCATAATAATTGTTGTCTCTGTCATCTACACGCATTTGACGATGCATTTCAACTTGTTCATCTTCAAAGAAACTTATTGTCAATCTTTGTGTATCTTTTATTTATTCTACACCATATAGTAAGTAGCCTACGTGTCAATTGTCAACTGTCAATATAAATAACCTCTTCCCACTTGAATTTCGAGGGGTTCAATGCTGCTAATGGTGATGAGGACTCCAAGGAGACAATTTAATAATATTCGTGAGGCTACCTATAGGAATCTTGTACAACTCACTGCTATAGTCAGAAACGCATTAAATAACTATATCCTCCCTGGTTCTATATGGTTTGTATGAAAAATGAAAAAAACGTGGAGGTAGGTATACACAAGTAATGACTTTTATGTGACTAACTTTTGTAAGAAAAGAACAAAACACAAAAACAAAATATCAAAAGTAAAGAGTAAAGGGTGAATATATACTTATATATAATGTCAAAGTATAATACATTGAGAAGCATGTTGAACTAATGCACTGTGATGCTTTGATGAATGGATATACATGTAATGTAAAATGCCATGTTTTCTTGTTCAATGTTCTCAACCCTGTAGCTATAAAATTCAAATTGAAATTCAGAGTTGGTAACTTTCTCAACTCTCAAGTTTTGCGCGTATTGTTAACTTGTGTCTGTATTATGTACTGTGTACTACTTTACAATTCTTACGACGACTATACTACAAAACTAACTACTTACATACAAACCCAGTGCAAAAGTGCTGCAGCCAGTTTTTGTTGTACACTGCTGCTCACTACATAGTGAGGAGCTTGACGTTGTAATCGTTAGCGGAGCCTGCTAATGCTCCTTATTCTCATAATATAAATAAATTGTTGGCATGACATGCACACACCGTCACCGTCACCGTCGTCATCGTCCAAGTTCCCCACGGTATAAGGTGTAGAGTGTAACGGTCGGATGTGCATGCTACAGATCAGCCAGGAGATCTTTAGATCTTGCACTACACCACTACCACACCAAACTATATACACTCTACGTGTGCGAATTCAAATCTAAATGCACATAGGAGACTCACTCACGACGACACGACGATGAGGAATCTAATAGGAATGGGACGGGAAAAAAATACCTACATTTCTTCTGATTGCACTCGAAGTCGAAGTCGAACGCAATATGAACGGACGTGGCATAGTAACGGGTTTGATTGTAAAACTGCGTTCCCATCCACATATCCACAATCCACACAGCATCCCATATTCTCATGGATGTTGTACTACACAGATTTATAATATGACTGGGAGAATATAATGTGACGAATGGATGTAGTATATTTATATGTATATCCACATCCACCGCCACCGCATCGTCTACACGCAATATATATATGAGAATATGTGTTGGATTTTGACATGGCTCTGTACTATGTGTAGAATATAAACTCGTGGTACGACATAGTAGACAAGGTAGTAGTAGTAGAGCATCGCCTTGCAAAAATTCCTAATAACATAGAAGCAGAGCGTAAGTCAAGTCAAGTAGTATTGTTGAATGTTGTTGATTGTTGAGAATTGACTGACTTTTGCTTTCCGTATACCTTCACTGCGAGAGCTCTCCTTTGCTGTGCTTTTCATCACTCCTCATTTCAGTTTCATTTTCGTTTTAGCATTCTTCTACCATCATCCTACCACCACGATACAACCATCATCAGCCACGGCAATACTAGTGTACAATACAGGCTAGAAAACAACAAAGTACACATCTTACTACTGGTTGGTAGTAAGTCTTTTTGGTATATATCTCTCTGACTCTGGCACAATACTCTTCTTGACTGTGTACGCAAGGAGGGAAAAAGACAACAACTGACTACTTGTGACTGTTCTGACATTTTGTGGACTTGACGAAATCTTCTTGACTTGTCTTGATGTGCTCCCGTTTAAATCCCTGCTATAGTCAAGTCAGAGTAATCATTAATCAGTTGCACGTTGTAAGAAGTAGCCGAAAAAAAACTATTGATAAAGAATTTAAAGATTGGCGAAATATTTCAGCTCCTACTTGTTCAAGCGATTATTGCATTAGTTTTAATTGAGTCTTACACCATCAGGAGCCTGCGAAGAGTAAAGATTGCTTATTGCACATACATAATAATACTTGTTCGCTTCATGATGTGGTGGTCTTTCGGGAAAAGTACATTAGCTTTTGTGACTTGGTGTTTAATTGAATCAGTTGCAGTGAGTGAAGCCCGACCAGAGAACTTTCAGTACACCCCAGAACAAATTGCTGCAATCCAACAATATCAACAGCAGCTACATCAACAACAGCAATATCAACAACTCAATAATGTTTCAAATGCTAATCAAAGACAAAGATTACCTGACAATCTTCAGGCTGATGTGGATTATTTCGACAAACTGAATGTGGACAGCCAGTTGAGTAACCGAAGATTTGTTGACCTGCAAATCAAGTGTCTTATTTATGATGGACCATGTGACTTGTTTGGAAAAAAGGCCAAAGGTGAGTTCCCCCCTAACATGTGATTCACATATTATGTTGTGTGCTCTAGTTACATTTTTACGTGTCATTATTATAGCGATGTAATTAGTAATTAGCATGCGAATATGTGCATACATACGTCTCACCCACCCCTGTGACTATTTTCACATATCAGTTGATTTTGTAAAAGTGATGCTGTTTAAGTAATTGATGTTATCATTACATTTCATAATGTCTTTTAAAAATCATATTTCGGATGAGGCAAACTAATAGTAGAAAACAATGTATTACACTGCGTGGCAGAATTAGTGATTGAACGAGCTATATTATGTATTCTATAATTATTTACAAAAAAGTGATGTAAGCTTAAACATGAGCGTTGCTCAATTGCTGTCGTCTAAGCATAGAGCAGAGTAATGAAACGATCATTGTACGCTGATATAAAATTACTGTATGCAGGGAAGATTAAAAAAAAGATTACAAATGAGTTCTATGTATTTACCCAATACAAAATTTAGATAAATTTCCTATCTAGTTAAATCTTAGATTTTTATTCTAATTTCTTGCCGAGTCACCATATCTACTTACGTTGACGTTGATCTTCGGAAAAATAAATTGCTTTCCAAGCTTCAAAGTTGAGTTAGTTGGATTTTCTTTTCTTTTTTTGTATGGTGTTGCCTACTCGTGTTACTTTTTTTAATGTCTTGAGCATAGAAATGTAGTCTTGAGTCTTGAGGGAAAATCAAGCCGGCCTCAAGTTTTTTCCGGCTCAACGTATAATTACCAATAGTTGTAGCCATTGTGATATTTTTTTTAATTTGTAATAAAATCTCTTAAGTACAAATACTTGCTAGATAGTAATGTGAGACTCCCTACTTTTTGTACATGGCATGTACTGTGTGTAGTGTATAACTGTTGTTTACATATATTACGCTGGCAGAGTGATTCCGCTTTAGTATGAAGTATATTATGTAGATACATTGGGGTGGACTGTGTAAATTCGAAACTAGTAAATTAAATTTTCAAGAGTGAATGGCTCCTTTTCCATTGCAATAATTAGTTTGGTCCATTATTTAGAGATTCTCTGATTTTCTAAAGTTGAGGCTATATAATAGGCAGATTGAGTAGACATTAGACGGTGATTTTATTTGCTTCTTTCTCAAGATCAACAATCTGTAATTTTGGTTTGAAAAGGTTAATCAGTTTTTGACCTTTATGTATAGTCCCAAGACATTAGTATATAAATTTCCTATTTGATTTGTGTTCACAATTTCCCAATAGTTATACTATAGGATAAAGTAAAGTTTTCCCCTTTCCTTGAAAGATGATACTTTAGATAAATAAAAATGAGAGTTTAGTTTACAGATAACTGTATAGAACCAAAAGAATGTTGCAACTCAAGTATGTGTTCAATTTTCAGCTCTTCTCCCGTCGGTCATTCTGGACAACTGCCGGCTCTGTTCTCAAGCCCAGAAGACAAAGCTAAGTCGTGTGGTGGTACATATACAGCAGAATTTCCCGGGAGCATGGCGTGATGCCTTGGTGAAATTCGGAAGTTCTCCCAAGTTCATTACGGCAGGTCAAGCGGCTCCTTCAGTGGCTCTATTCGGGAAGCATACCGCTGAAAATGAGAGTCCCTCATTTCAAGGAGCTTATCCTCACATCTATTTTGCTTTACCGCAAACAACAATGACAGTTCCCGTGTTGTTGCCTCCACAGTCTGCAGTGGAGGGGAATACAGCATCTTTAGGGATGGAGCGGCTCTACGAATCCAGCCCAGCACCTGATTTAATCCCTGTCGGCGAATCTCCGAATCCTGAATATCCAAATCCTACAGCTAGCCCTGACGGTCATGAATTCACATCTTCCGCTCAACCACCCTCAACTCCAGTGGTTGAGTCCACCATTGAAGTCAAGCCAACAACTATTCAACCCTAATAAATCACGGACGAACAGGTTTAATGAAGGAAATACTGATCAGACTAATGACAAGTCTCTCAAACAAATTATTTTAAGTATGTATAACTTCAGTTTGTCTCCAGCTCAGACCAAAATGTTTTACCAAGGATACAATGTGTACCTTACTTCTTAAAATACACATAGAATATATTGGATATGTAAATGTTTGATATTTTAGCGAACGTCATTCATACCTTTAATATTAATGGGTGTGCGTACCAAGCTCTATGTAGGACTGTAGAATATTATTTTATACCAATTTAATTATATATGTGTGGGGGAAAATGTGCACTTCTGAGACGGACGGACGTGAAAGATACCGTCTATGAATGAAATTGATAAAATTATCATTATTTTTGTGTGCATAAAAAAAAGTGTTTTTCTAAGTCAAACTGAAATTGCATGTGTGTGTATATGTGCCTCTGGTTGTACAGCCGAACCCAAACATGTACAACATGCTATATTGAGTGCGTGTGAATTTAACTCTACATATGTGTGGCTAAGTACAAGGTCCCAAGTTCAGAAAACCATTCTGTTTGCTTCAGGAAACGAAATATTTAAAACTTCAGAGAAAGAAAAAAAAAATACCTGTGACTTTTGAGTCAGTAAAATATACTAAAATTTTGCTGAAGAAATACATAAAAGAAATTGCTACTGTTGTTCAAAACCAAAATATCGTCATAATGAAGAAATAATTTATGACTATAATATACATAGTATTGCTAAACAACTTCAATGTTACTGGGAATTTTATGGGTAAGGTTAAATCAGAAGCTTTTGTATTCACACAAAAATAAAATCCAAAAAATATAAGTGTAATAATTAAAGTAAAGCTTCTACAAAGCTATATAATAATATCGCCACTTACCCAACTATGATATTGTAGTGCGCATACATAATATAGTAATCTTATTTTTGAATGTGTGCCTTACTAATGTTAGTTAAAGTTAACAGAGTATAGGATAGGATATAATATAGCTCCAAATTTTCAGATACTGATACTTTTAAGCGATAGCTCCGCGTATTATGCGGGCTGTTTATTCGGAGTGTACCATTTACTGTTTTTTTTTCTTCACCTCTGTATAAAGTAGAGAGCTTGCGATTTTATAAATTCAAAACAAATTCTCCGGCGGCGAGTGGCGTGCACTGCATTTCTAGGTAGGTAATTAAACGGATAGCATTTGTATGTGTAATGGTTGTAAATGTGATGTTTCAAGTTATGTTATAAAAAATGTCTTAACATTTGTAAGTGTTGTTGAATGAATATTAAAGGAAAATGAATATATTTTTCATGCATTTTTTTTTGCCTGCACAATAATTAAAATAAAGGCTGCGACATTTAGCCTAAATCTACTTACTGGTTCTTACACAAACTTTTTAAAATAATTTTATGGACGTCTTTGCTCAATGATCCATTATTACTTGCTATTATAGTTGATAGCAAAAGTAACTATAGGAGGAAACCTATATAACTGCCTATATAGTCTGAATATATATACATACTTCCCGTGGCTTGTAGTACCTAGTGAAAACAAGCATGATTGTGGCTACTACAAATTGTTATTCGGCACGTAATAATGTAAATAGTGGGTACTAAAAGAAATTATCTTTATCCTAGGCATATGGTCTGAAGCATAACTCATTTAGTTGGTAGTAAAATAAATATAATCATATGCCAGGCACCGAGAGGGTCACTATTAACTGACACTTGCAACTTATGAAACATAAAACGGTTATTAACTCTTGTCATTTGGACACACTAGGAGGGGTATACGCACCATCATGACATATTTGTGGTTTCGAGTCTTAATTGTGTTCTGTTTCTCATACAAATCTAGTGAGTTAAAGAGTTCACAAGATAACAATGCAAATTATGACAATTTCTTCAACTGCTGTGAAATACAGGTGGAGTTTTTTAAAAGCCGTAATTTCTTTCACTTACCATAATATTATTCCCACCTTGCCTTGGTAGGAGTTAGAAGGAACAGAAATTTTTATTTCATTTTTTTCAATTTTAAATTAAGCATCTTTATAAACAGCTTGTTATCAGAATAAATTCATATATTGTTATATATGTATACGGCATTTAATACAATTATTGTAAAGTGTAAATAGGAGATAGACTCCTTGGCTTCAAAATCCACAAGACGCTAAATTATTTGATGTATTTTCTTACCACGTAAGTGCCTACTTGCAAACTCTTAAAAGATAAAAGTCACGATGTCCTTATTATCCAATGGATGCGTGGTCACGAAAAACCAGCTTGCTGAAATAATTAATCTGATACTATCTCAAACAATGTTTGATAAAACTGATTAACTGATAATTACAACTTACCTCTATTGTTTTATTTGGCTAAACTAAAACCAAAAACCTTTGGATAGTTCATGGTTCACTGTAGATCATTATATTATTATTTTACCAGGATAGTGTGTGGCACTACTAACTTATATCCTTAACACCAAAATACTTGGACCTCAGTTTAACATCCACAATAAATTTCCTACGGTTAAGATTTTCAATAATTATTATGTTCTCAGGACCTGCTAGAGTGTGTAAGGTGAGACAAAATTAAACACAAATTTCGTCACTAAATATTACTGTGAACAATGAAATGTTTGCGTACATGAGGAATCTTTTCGGAAAATAATATGCATGCGGCCTTTATTCTGTGTGTTGGTGCTGGTAAAGTATTTCAGATACAAATCAGTGTAAAAACTGAATTCGAGTTAATAACTATGTTTATTGTGTTAAAGTAAGCACTGAGGCTTATCCTACTTGAATTCAAGTCCATACATAAATAACACAAATCTAACAATGTACCTTTAAGTATTTGTACAGATCGGTATCTTTTAATTACATGATTACATACCTAATTAAGTAGTTAGTTGCTATAGGCATCTGTGTTTTGTAACACAGAACACACAGGCTCTTTGAGCTTCAGCTGAGAGACCCATTGATGATTCCTACTAAGTAATTCCTAGCTTAGAAAAATATACAAGTTTTTTATTTTTTGGCATTTTCAATTTCCTACTCGAATTACGTTGAAATCTGTGGAATTGAATTACACAATTTTCCTAAAAGTTTTATAAGTATGTATTACTTAGGCACATAGATTCTCACTTACTCATGCATTGTAACTGTTCATTTAAAAATAATTATATGCATCCCGATAAAAACACACATACTGAAACATGGCACATACTCCATGTGAAAATGAGGAATGTTGACTGTAGGGGTCTGAAAATAATACATCACACACATATTCTAGTAAACAAAAGAAAGGAAAACCAAACCAGAGCGTCGGAGCGGAGAATCCTCAGTTCAACCATGCAAGCCAAGAACCATGTCTAACTCAACAAAGTAAGTACTAAAGTAGGTACTGCAAACATAAAAATGTACATTTATAACTTACGCCTCTTTTAATTAATATGTATCATTAACATGTATGTAAGTAATTCATACTTTGGAGCATGTAGTATGTATAGGTAATAGTAATCCAGGTGTAGGAATTATGAATTATATCAACAGTCAATTCACTCTGCAAAGAATAATAAAAATATTTCAAGTTTTAGTCGGTCAGCCTGTATAATTTTTGTTTTTGCAGATTTTCTGCTCAAATACTTCCACTTTCGCCAATGAAAATCCAGTTAGTTCTAGTTGAAGTCAATGCATTATTACTGTATAGATAGATGTGGTACAGGCAAATCTCAAATCTGTAGGTACACACATACACACACGCTGAATGGGAAATCTATCATTTACGCGAACACAAACAAAATGTACCGTACACTATACATGCATAATATGTTATGTAGGTACCTATAGATGGATATAATTTCAAGATAGATCTTTATGTTGACTTGATGTACATGATACGGATATTATTCTCTGCATGGCATGAACTGCACCGTATACAATACAGATTAATGACTCACACCTCTGATCTCACACGCTTTATCAGTCTCTGCATCGCTCATAAAAAAAACCACATGTTGTATAAGCTAACTTATAAATTTGTTAAACAAAATAACAAAGCGAGTTTTCATTTGATGATATAATAAGATTGGGGTGGTCTGCTCTGCTCTGCTCTGATGTACTGGTCAATGAACAAATAATATTAAGTGTTTCTACGCTTTCCATTCATTTCCGGCTTCCTATGAATTATATCTCTTCATTTTCATTTCATTGGAATCATAATCAGAATTTAATATAGAGAATACTGAGAATGCTCTAAAGCACTATTAAAAACATAATAAATGAACTCATATACCTGGCAGTATATTATAAGGTTCACAATTCACAGAGCATCATTCTGTACTTTTGATGGCGCTACATAGTCATTCACATGTTGGAATGAGAGGATTTATGCATATGTACGTATAGTTTAAGTAAAAGGTGATCTTCTTCAGTCGTCTCCCAAATCAAATGTTTCATCTATCGACTACAGCACACAGCACAGTCGATCTACACAAAAGACGATTGCATTTTCCTGCCCTAAAAAGGTAAGTTCTCTGCAGCTATGCAGTTTACTATGTATATTACTAATGTGAAGTATTAAAGATTTCAAATTTCATTGCTGTGACTGTAATATGCTCTCTACATACTACAGCGTAAAATACTATGCTCTTGTATAGCCTTATTCAGCAGATTATTTAGGATTTTAGGATGCATCTAAATTATACTAATCTGAAGATGACCAATCTTTTCAATAGCGTATAGCAGAAAGAAACATCTTCATTTAATCGCTATTACACAATTATTGTGATAGAAATATATTGCCAAGTCACACAATCCCCTTACTTGCTAATTCAAAACTAACTATGCTACCTACTCTTACCTACATCCATAAATACAAAAGACATAATTAATGCATCTGAATCCTGCATCTACTGACGGGCTATTCTTCAAGTCAGACAATTTAAATAGGTAAATTGTATTTAGCATTGGCAAAGAAACAGCGTTATGATTCTCTTGTTATAATTTGTTATATAATGTATGTGATACATATATGCATTCAAATGAGGCATTAAACTATGGAGATACTATATAGGCACTTTCATTCTTGTGATCCCTCAAATACATTTTATGTATCCAATTGTTCTTATATATGTAAATATGTATTTGTTAGCACTATTCTGTACACAAGGGAATTGTATATATGGCGCGGCCTTATTAAACATGATTTTCTTATGAAACCTTACATAATCGTGCTCGCAGTCACAGTGGAGTGGAGTGCAGAGCGAAGACAGGTAGACATTATCTCTACGCTCTGCACAAAATAAGTGGTCATATTATTATTATAGCAATTCATATTATTCATCTTTCAATGCGTCTGTTTGCGGCGCACAAAAATAAAATATTATGTAGTAAGTTTAAAATCAAAGTTTAACATTGGATTCGAGCTTCTTTCTCGTTTGTGTAAATTGCGTACATCGTTCATTATGAAAAGTCGATTGTTAAAATTGAAAATGAATTTTAATATTCTTTTTTATGAATAATTATGAAGAGAAACATGTAGTGTGTAGAGAGGCACGAATAATAGAAGCCTATGGGAACATAAAATCCATGTTTCTGTTGGTGTTCTGTTATTTTAAATGCACAAGTTCGTTATCTTTTTTATTCTAACCATTTACTCGTAAAAAGTGTAAAATGTAATAAATTGTATGAATCTCGGCGTCAGTATGTAGACGAAATGAAATATGAAAGTAGCCAGTGCGCAGTGGTGGAGTAATGTTCAAGTCTAGGCCGGATCGAGCCGGAGCACATAAATTTTGAGTTGTAATTATCCCCACCTTCATATACATATGGTAGCAACAAAAATAAAGCTTACAGCTATAATTACTAAAATAAAAAGCTCCCTGAGCAATGCACTCACTAAAGTAGCTAAATTAGTTTTTTGGTCCATAAATTCATGAAAAGAAAAGAAAACTATAAAAAAAATATTTTTTTAAATAAAAGTTTTATGCATAAAGTTCCTTCACTTTAAATCTCTGTATATCCCATATCCCACTGAAAATAATAAGACACTTTCTTTTCTCGTTCTAAAAGTACATGAAATGTAAATGAAAAATGAATGATGTGACTCTTCTTACAGGTAATCAATTCTTTAATTGCATGTTTTCAGATTTAAGACCGTGTGAGAAAAATGTAACTATGTTATTCGGTCATATATAGCTCTATATTTTAAAGATTACATTTACGTCATATATTTAGTCAAAGCTCTGTAGACAGCAGCAGCAGTGTATGAGCAGTTTTCATGCTATAATACATGCCAAATAGTAATAACTGTATCATTACCATTTAGCAGTGATGCAATTCCATTATTTATAATGCTATATCATTAAATGCAAGCTGTCGTAATTGATGTCCGTAACGCTATGTGAAAACACGTTAAGTAATATGGATATGATAAATTCATGTGACATACACCTATTTGCAGCTCGAACCTGACCTTTGCACTATGCGCTATATGTAATTTCACGATTGAAATAGATCATACGAGAGTTGTGTATAATAGATCAAGTTAGGCTAAATACACCTGAAAGCTAACATAAATAATAATAATGGTGTCTCGGCTGCACTGATTCTTCTTTGTGATTTGTTGACCCCGTAACACAATCAAACATTATAGTGCCTTATACCTAGGTACATATGATTCCCCACTGCACCACAGATATGTATCATGCATACAATAGGATCATCTTGAATGAGTCTGATTGAGTGAAAAGTATAATTATATATTGTATAATTATCTTTACAATAGCTATTGTATTATATTCTGTTAAGAAATTATTCTATATGAGGACATATAGTTGATTTTGCTTGTGTGTGTGTGTGTCAATTCTAGTGAGTAGTTAGTTCTAGTATAAAAATATTACAAAACTTAAAAAAAAACATAATTTTTTGTTTTTAATAACAAATATAGTATGCGTGTGCTGAAATGGATTCTGTGTCCTTCAGTTTGGACCAATATCTTTA
>JAQFZE010003391.1:0-12694 GCA_034695245.1 Dicyrtomina saundersi | reverse complement strand
TATTTTTGATAAATTTACTCCAATTATTTCAAAAGTACATTATAGTTTTGACTTACAAAACTATACAAGTATAAGTTGTGCTATATAAGTATATATATTCAAATTTAAATAATTATAGGTATAGAGATAAGATGATGAGGAAATTGTCGAATGTCAAAGTCTAATGATGTCTACTGTCGAAAAAATGTATCGTTTTCATTTAAAAAAAAAGGAAATAGGGAAATATAAAATATTTCCTAAGGGCTTTTCAAAAGAAAAGAAAAGAAGGAGAAGGAGAAACATGTGGGATGTGCTACTCTGGGTATGTTTTTCTAGTTAGAGAATTATACTACGAATACATTTAAGCTTCATAATAATGATTATGTATTATTCTACTCATACAGAATTGCTACATAGAAACATTACGAAATAATTAGGTACTAATAATTAATTAGATATTGAATTAATTAATTATGATAATGAAGTTCTTGAGAATATATTATGAGGAGAATATATGTATATTAAAAAAATATAATTCAAGAATTTCGGTGCTGATTGATGCCTTGGAAAAAAATAGCAAAATTGAGATTCATTTTAAAGGGGAAGAAGAAGGGAGATAAAAAAAAAGAGATATAGTTTGATGCTTGGAGGTGAAATTTAAATTTAATTAATTAATAATATATATATTATAATTATTACTAGTATTATAATAAGTAGTTAATTAATTAACTATATGCGTCTACTCAGTACTCGTATTGACTATTAATATTGAGTAATAATTATAGGGATGAGGAAGCTGATATATCTTCATTAAAAATTACAATTACAATTAAATTACAATTATTGACAGCGTGCGGAATAGGCTTATAGAGGAGAGAATTACACGTCGCGAGGTTACTAAAAGTAGTTGTTGGAAATGACGGGGGAGAAATGGCTGATTTTTATTTAAATCATGTTATGCATAGTAACAAAAAAAAACACTATAATTACTTAACTATATAATAATTATTAGATTATATAGAAAATAAATGGCGAGTACCTCCACCCACTGTGTGCTTAAATAAATTGGAATATTGGAGTAGGTATATTAGTAATGTATGAAACACAACAATACCAAAAAAACGATGACAATTTAGACGAAGAAAAAGGAATTTAATCCAAAGTGTGCATACAAAAATTTGCAAGCAAAATGTTGTTACTGCACTTTTCTTCACAGCTATAATATGCTTTTAGCTTTATTCCTCAGTAAAAATTAAATTGAATTAAAATACTAATCATATATAAGTAACACAATAGTTAATACTAAACTTGTTATTATCTCAAAAAAAATGCTAGACGCAAAAAAGGACAAGTCGCTTACATATAATTATTAATAAAAATATGTAACACTATTATAATAATATTTAAATAAAATACATCACTAGACATACATACAATAGAGGTGCTAGGTTCACTTCTATATCTAGTTACTATAGTAGGTAGTTATGCTATTTGCTTAAGTAGTAGTTGGTTGAAAACTTTTAAATTTGTATAATGAATTTTTAATAGTTTTTACCAGAAGAATTCAAGTAGGAAAAATGTAGTAGACACGATAAGGATATGATGATGACGACGACGATATGACACACTGGAGACAAGTCAATATTTCAAAAATCAAAACTTGAACTTCAATAAAAACAGATGATGATGATGATGATATGATATGATAAAGTTATAACCAGAATCTAATTATTCTGAATTATATTATGACGTATTGTTGACTGACGAGGGTATTCCAACGGAGAAAAATATTTGAGGGGGGAAAACAGATTATTATTAAAAATATAAATATATATATATTTATGAGATCCATCCATAATTTTCAATAATGAAAAGTCAGATGGAACCTATAAAAAAAAGAAAAATAAAGTGGGGAACATCAGGACGTCATAAAATTGATATTTGATAGTTGGTATTTTATTATGTATGTATAGTCTTTTGTTGTTTGTATGTTTGAAGTAGCTTTGCAGCATTGAATAGACTCAAAAATATAACTACCTACCTTACATTATAATAATGCATAATTAATAAATTATTACATAAAAGTATTTGTATTTTAGTTTGATTCAAAATATTTTCGTTTTTATTTCTATAATATAATTATTATGTATATTCTCTGCAAAAATCTGGCTTGGCTTACATGTTCAATGTTCTCGCGCTATTATACACTACTACTTTTACATATATATCGCTATATACTCTACATAAATGGTGTAAAACAATTTGCTTAGATTATAATTCTTCGTCTTCTAACTTCTCCTTTTATGCCGCCGCTCTTCGTTTGAGTTTGAACGAGAATTCTAAAACTAAAATATTTGTTATATAATTACGCATGCAAATGTAACAGTATATAGCTATATACTTATATCCGTTTGTTTTCTTCAGTCTATATAGAATAACCACAATGTAATATATATTATGCTTCCGATCGATTGTCTGCGCTACCTATACTCACTATATATGAAAATCACTATGACTAAAAAATATACGACGTCTATTAAATTTTCTTGCTGTTCTGTAATGATCCAGAGCCATTTGATATATATGATCAACTTTTATTTTCCAAGTCTACTACTACGTAAATACGTACTACATACTACATGTAAAAAAGTAAAAACTAAAATGTACCTATATTATAATATATGTAGTTGGATGTTCCACCCCCCG
The DNA here is from genome assembly GCA_034695245.1 of Dicyrtomina saundersi. Taxonomy (NCBI): domain Eukaryota; kingdom Metazoa; phylum Arthropoda; class Collembola; order Symphypleona; family Dicyrtomidae; genus Dicyrtomina; species Dicyrtomina saundersi. Next base: position 10,009 of record JAQFZE010003391.1, on the reverse strand, counting down.
TGCTCTGTGGGTCATGTCATGCTGGTGTAAAAAATATACAATAAATACCTGTATGTTTAACCTACTCTCTCGCGGTGTGGAACATTTAGAACTATGTATGTATAATCGCATGGCAACGGCAATACTATTACGTATATATAACTATAACTATATAAATACTCTCTATACTCTACATATGTATTCATTCTGTATGATTATTATTATTATTACTATTATTATTATTAAGTTCTTTCGATTTTCGAGTCTAATCTGAAAAGATCAAAAGTATAAAGTTCTATATACTATTATACTATACCTATAGGAATACTGTCGTCGTAACTTAATCTGTAATTTGAGAAGCATAAAACTATATGTATAATATGTATACCTAGATAATAAATATACATACCTATACTAAAAACTCACATGCATAAAAAAATCTATATACTACTCGGACACACAAGTTACATTTAAACAAATAATAAAACATGACTCGATCGCTTCATCTGTTTCTCTTATACTACTTTGGTTCCTTATGGGGAAAAATATGTATCTGTAACCCTATCCAATACATGCATAATAAACCTATCTCTAATAATGTTATAATAAAATATGTCAAAAGTCATATTAAGAACTAAATAATATTACATATATAGGTAGGTATATAACATATAACTACTACTACATTACTGCAGCTATAGAAGTACCAGTACCAGTAGCACTTACTTTCATTAGGTGCACCTATAAGAATGATTATTGGACTATAACTCATAAAACAATAAAGGAAAATACTATATATACACAGAAATGTATAAATAGCATAAATAACAATGCAATTTAGCTGCAGAATTGATTATGACGCAAAATAAAAATAGGCATACTAAAAAAATGGAATAACACATAAGCCTATTAAAATAAAAAAACCTTCATAAAACGCCAATACGAAATATTATAAATATACATATATAAAATATACCTATATATAGGCAGCTTTGCAATCTTCTTCACTGGAAACCGCAACCATACACACACACACACACAAAACATTCAAGTATGTCATATATATAAATAGGAATCCGAGTCAGAATAATTGTCAATAGCTCTTTTATATAAGGCAACTTCTAAAATATATAACCGAAATCGAGAAACCGGACTTAGACACCGAAATCGGTCACATAGTAGCACAGTATAGGGAAGGGACTAATATAGGGACAAAAAAAGTGAAATATATATACATACAGAATGTAGATGTTGTAGAGAGGTAGAGTATGGAGCTCATTTCTGTACTAGAAGAAGAAAAAAGGAGAACAATTCTTCATCGTATAATTCTAATTCTAATAATGGGATTAATTTCATACTCCATACATAATATATTGCTGTACAGAGATTACACATGTTGGTGGTACAGTGCAGCTCCGTCGTAGGTACTGTCCCCCTCGACAGTCTTCTCGTCTGCAATAAAAAATTTGACTTATTGCGTCGTCGTGAGCATAATGGTGTGTGGTGGTGGTGGTGGTGGTAGTTATTGTTCTTTGTATTATAAATATTAGCATCATGATTATCATATTGCATTGTATAGAATTCGTCATCTGTCACCATATATAAGATCGTCATCAATGAAATTCAAATAAAAAAAAACAAAATAATAAATTCGACATTTAATGAATTATTATCTTAATCTTCTTGTTGATGTGGTTATTATTTTACTATTACTTTTAGAGCTGAATATTACATCCCCCTTCCCCCTTATTCAAACTTAACTACTACTCACAATTCAAAGGAGGTGTTTTGTTTTTTGTTTGATTTCTTTTGGGTGGTAGTACAGATTGAGAAAATAAATATACACCCATAATAATATATGTATAACCAAAGAAAAAAACTGTTATAATAATTACTAATAATGACCTAAACTACGTAAACACGGAACGTACTAAATACCTAAAGGAATATATTATACTGTTCAGGGCTCTAGATATTACTATATGATGAGAGATAGTGCTGGGAAGGGACAACCTTTTGGTGTGTCGTCTATATAATTACCATTATACCATTAATATATTACTATATATAAACATACTAAGAAATGTTTAAAGCAAAAAAATATAAAATAAATACAGATTGCGATTACAATATACCAATTACCAATACTACAGAATATATTATAGACAAGATTCTAGTGGAAAATATTATGATTATTATTATTATTATTGTTGTGACCTATAACTAATTATTACTGCTATATGATTACTATTATTATTATGCATAATTAATTACTCATGGTAAATGACACACATAAAACCTCATGTTTAATTTAGATTACTATATTACATCTATACTATATATATACATTACTAATTGAACTATTAAACTATATAAACTATATACTGCAATGTTATTATTACTCTCTAAATGTGTACTGATCTACAATACATACTACAAGCGCTTGTCAGGCTTTTTTATTCCTTCCACACACTGGATTCTCATCATCATCTCTTTTGATTTTGATTTTTTACTATAAGATATATAGTATTATTTTCATTCTTAAATGTTTTTATTTCTCTATAAATAATTCTCCTTGTAGAAAACTTTTGTTTTTAGTTTCTTTTTCTTTTTGTTTTAAAAAAAGAAAAATAATTCCATGCATTCATATAAAGAAGATATGAGATATATTAAATTACACACACACAGAATGATATCCACGTATATAAAAAAAAATAGAGACTACTTTAGATAATATGTGCATAAATAGTTTTACACTTTTATTATACGTACGCGTAGCACGCATCGTCACGTGTAATTTTGTTTTGGAGTCTACATAACGCTATGAACTATATGTGAAAGGATTAATTATGCAAAATTATCTGTATTTCTTGAGAGTTACTAAAAAAAACAATTATTACTTAATTTTAATGTAAGTACATACAATTTTTAGCTGCTATATAAATAAATATATATTATATCTATATACAATTATATATTGCTACAGTACAGTCAACTGCTATACTTGAGTAATATATCATTCATGTACATATATTAAAATATGTCATATGATCTTACTGCGTATATAATTAAACCAATAAATAAATAATAATATAATAAAATGAATAAACGTCTGCTAATTAAAATAAATCTACTGGTATTTGCTAATTCAGCGTCGTCAAATTATTTTAGTGTGTACACACACATTTTTTTGTTTTTGCATATTTATGTTTATGTAGTAGTGTCGTTCGTTTGGTTTTCGTTTACATTCACACATTCCATTTTTTTTAAAGAGTTATGGCTATAACTATATATAGGTGTATATAAGGCTGCACTTCTGGATTTAAGTTTGAACTTGAATTTCATATATATCTTATACTTTATGTAGAATAATAATCACTGTTTCTTTGTATGGTTTGTGGTATAGTAGTAGTAGGAGTAGTAGTGGTAGGTATTTTGTATTTTGCATTGCTATCACAGCATATATACGTGTTATTACTATTATTATAGTTATTATTACAGGCACAACAGGGCACAGAACAGAAGGAATTAATACTATATAGGGCATTTTAAACACTGCTTAAATGTGATAATGCCATTGTGTAGAGGGGTTGGGGAGCGATTAGCGGATTCTTCTCGGAGGACTAATTGATGGCCATAATGCTAATTTTAGAGTTAATCTATTTTGGTGAAGAAGGCAATTTGGTCCTCTCTTATACGATATTGATGAAGCCATTTTTCTCCTTTAGTATTACTCCCATCCACCTCATCCTTCCACTTTCCCCGGGGCAGATAAATGTCTCTCTCAGTCGTGTTGAAGCGGAGGATGGGAGCGACCAAGACGTCCATCCCTATGAGGAACTCATCAGATATTCGGAGGCAGTTGATGTCTGTCGGGTCCAGCATCCATAACGGTCGAATAATGGGTAAACCACTTGTGAGAGAGTCATCGATGGCCTTCTTTATGTACTGTAATAGTTTGGATTTACGACGGAAATTCATGGCAGTCGCAATTTCGACCACTTTCGAGTCATAGTCACTGGGTAAATAGGAGTACTGGACGACTGGGAGGAAGTGTGCAAGCTGGAGCCAGCGGATGTATAGGTTTCGACTTGGGAGTGTCCCATTAGAGCCGTAGTCCCCACCAATCGACCCTGGAATAATAAATGGATAGCCACTCACTCCTACAGACAGAATATTTGGAATGACGCTCTGCAGTCCACTCCAAGAACTTTCCGTTGGGCTCATTCCCACAAATGTGGGCAGTTTGGGTAATTGAACTGAGCTCGAGACCCCGATTGTAGTCACACTCTTCACTCTTCGAATGCTCTCAATAAAATACTCTCCCAAATTATCTGGTGTTTTGAGCTCAGCTGGGAACTCGTAGTACTGAGGGAAATCTTGGGATGTCCCCACGTCAAGATACACAGCATCGATCCCATATCTATCCACCAATTTCTTCACTTTCTCCTCGAGCCAATCCCTTGTAGTGGCACGACTCGTGTCGAGGAGTGCCACACTATTCCAGTCCTTGTACCGGGTGAGTGCCGGGACCTCCGTCATCCTCCCCTTCTCATGAGTCCAGAGGCCCTCCTTGAGACCCTCCACATAGTTGCCCGACTCCGTCGAGAAGAATGGGGAGAGGGTGAGTGCCACTTTGAAGCCTCTTCGTCGCGTGATATTAAATGTTTCGGACACAGTGGGGAAGCGAAGGGGATCCATCGTCAAGTCACCGATTTGACTCTGCCATGTTTCATCGATGAGGATGAAGCCCTCCGAGAAATGGAGGGCAGCAATGCGGTCCGTGTGGTTGAGTAAACTGAGCTCACTCCCATTACCCTGATTTAAAGTTTTGGGAAATATTCTCCATATGGGGAACTGTGTGATGGTGTAGGCCTGTTGAACGTCCTCATGATTCAAGTCCGCCCAAATATCCTTGTCAGCCAAATAGGCCGTTAAGTCCCGGATATTGTCCCCCGTACAGATGGAGTAGTTTAAATAGTCATTCTGGATTTTCCTAGGGAACCCTTCCCGCTTCCCTCCAATGCAGAGCATCCCATTGTTACCCTCGTTCACGGACACATGGAGCGGCGTTTCAGGAGTCACTTTAATCGATGCACCCGGAGAATTGATAAAATAACGACTCAGGACTCTGCCCCACTCAAACTTGGTGACTGTGGAATTCCTCATCTTCCCATCCCGCTCCCCGACTTCCATCGTCACGTTCACATTCACTCGATTCCCCGTCAAAAAAGGAGAGAATGGTATTTGAGTCCGATTGAGAGGCCACTGATTAGTTCCCATCTCCCCTCCACCATACCAATGAAACCCTTTATTCTCACCCACATAAAAACAGTCTTTGAGCTCAAAATCCTTATTTAAACTCTCCCAGAATACTTCATAGCAATGGATTAATGAGAGGCCGGGGGAGGACGAGCCATGGTGCACATCTCTCTTTGGTGTCAATTTCCGAAAATAGAGACGTCCACGATTCATCCATTCCAAGCAGGTTGAGTTCTCTCTCATATCCTCCTCCAGACAAGGCCAAGGCTTGTCCCGTTTCGTTAAGCTCACTCCCAAAACTCCGGACAGCACCTCTCTCCCTTTCATGTTCACAGCCCGAATTTTCCTCTCTTTCCCCGAAAATCGAATTTGCTCAAAGTAGGCCTTCTACTCGGAGAGCACAAAGGAAAATAAATAAAAAAAAAAAGTATATATGAGTCAAAATAAACGTTTCCTACAAATACTACTAATTCCATCAAATTTTTCAACTTTATGCCTTTTGTTTACAATACATAAATTGTCAACATAAATTTCCCAAAAAATAAAAAAAAAAGAAGAAGAGCATAAGAAGGCAGGAGAAAGAAAGTGGAATGACGCTCAAGCGGAAGACATAAGGAAAAAGGAAGGTAAGCACATCTGTAGACTGTCTCTCGTTCTCGTTTCTTTTTTCGGGAAGGAGAATAGAGGGGGGCTTAAGAATTTGAGTTCTTTCTTTTTCTTCTATTTTTTATCTCTCTCTCTCTCTCCATAACATATTTTGTATTTCCTTACATGGAGCTCCTTCTCCTTGTGAATAACGTAGATGGACCCCACTAGAAGAATGATTGTGAGGAAGAGAACGGCCACAAATGCTTGAATTTTGTATTCACGAGGCTTCTTCTTCTTGAAAACCTGTGGGATGGCCATCTGGAGAAAGAAGAACAATTACCATTCCGAAACCGAAACATTGAAACCAAAAGTGGTAATATTTTAGTCATTTAAATATTATTTTAAGCCAATTTTAAAATACAATGACTGTCACGACTAATTCAGGAAGGAGTGCATCTTCTAGCTAAAAACCCCTGCCAAAAATCTTATATAGTCATATATATCAACCCTCACTCATATAACCCGCAGTCACACAAAGTAATGAAATCCCTTTACCGAATTCCATTTGCCTTTAATGAGGCCTGAAATAGATGATGAGGATGGAGTCAATGGAGAAGAACTACTCGACATCCCTCCTCCACCTCCTTCAGGGTCTCCTCCTGATCCTGGTGGGAAGAAATTTGAATTTTGAATCTTGAGCGGAGGCACCGTCGCCGATTTCCGTCGACTCGAAAGTGTTTTTCTACAATCCAACATTTTTTCAGAGAGTCAAAAAAACTTTTGCGTACATCATCTAATCATCTCGTCTCGAGACACTCGAGAGTAGGCAATGCGCCTAATGCTACTAATACGAAACGATACGATGGTCTGCATACAGTTATACAGTGTGTCTGGAGTTTGGGTCTGGAAAGAAACTTTACTATTACATTTAGTTTGTAGGTTGTATGTATTTCTTGTTACAAGAGTCCAAAAAGAAAAAGTTAAAAATAAGCAATAATAATTGGAGGACGATCCCGGTCTCGGTTTCGGTTTTGGTCTCGGTCTCGGTTCGTAGCTATTTTCTACTGGAAACAAAATTGTTCTTCTTCGTCGTCGTCTCTGCCTAAAACTTAAATTCAAGTTGGAGAGATGTGTAGCGTGAGGATGTGTGTGTGTGTGTGTGTCTCTGTCCGTGTCTTTGTGTGTGTGTGTGTGTGTGTTGAAAAAACACAAACTAATGGAAAGGAATGGAAGAGCGTTTTAGGAAAAAATACTGAACACAGATAACCAAAACTAAACTAAACAAGAATATAAGATATAAGTCCATGAAATAATCATGACAGAAATTCTGGCTAAAGGATTCTCCCGTGTACTCTTCCGTAACTGCATGAGGGAAATTGTTTCTCTCGAGTCATTCCCTTCGCTACTGACTGAGCAAATATGTACGGAGTAGTGGCAGTCTGAATTCGAGCGTATGTACGACCAGAATACAAAATTGGTGAGTACTACAGGACTACTACTTACTACTACAGGAACAGGAGGCTTTTTGGAGTTTTGGAGAGACAGTCTCGAGACTCGACGAGACGACCGACCTAGCTCTAGACGAAGAGAGAACAAGGAGAACCAAAAGGCACACGGCAGTAAAGGGCAACTGAAAGTCTCGTATGTTGAATAATTTCGGTTGCCCATCCCAAACCAACAGTCCCAAGTCCTTATGCATTACATCATCAAATTTTTATCCACGCTCTCTCTCTTCCACTGTGTTGGAGGCAAAGTCATCTCATTTTATCTCCTATCTCCTCGACTCCCCTGAATTATCCTGGTTTCCCCTCAAAAAAACTATATACATGAGCGCAATTGAGTGTGTACATACTCTGCTCGAGCAATAACATAACAACAACAAGGACAGGAGACTGTATAGCAAGGCTATTTGCTATTTGGCTTTGGCCACTACAAAGATCTATACCTACATAATATGTATATCGGGAATGTCTTACAGTGGAGAAGTAAGTAGCCTATAGAATGCATATATATGCAAAAGGAGTATGTTTGACTGAGCATTGGAATCAAGAACTAGATTCCAGTTCATTTATGAGATAAAAAAGCTAATACAGTATTCCATTTTCAACTATATAGTACGACCATGACTACGAATACGAGGAGAATTCCCCCCCTTACTACACTTGCACTTAACTAACACACATGACCATTCAAATGCCGTCCTAATATCAATATTAACATTCAAACCTCCAATCTCAGCAGGATTAAGTCATCTTAAAGGATTATCCTCATCTGAATCGAACCTTTGATAAACCTATTACGATTATATTATAGCGCCCATGAAGGCAAACTACAAACACAAATACAAGACAGGACACTATGTACATACAACTTCCACTGCTCTGTCCATTCTCCTCGGTACACAAAGTCAGTCGTACAAAGTACAAGGAACGAAACAACAAACGTCTTTTTGTATTCTAAGCGAATGTCCTTTTAGCATAATGCTACAGACAGACAGTAGTACAGTCAGATTTTCCCTGTTTCTTTTCAATTTCCTTCAGAGTCACATGGCAATGTGGTCGAGAGCAGTCGTCGTCGTTGTCGTCACGTCATAATCAGACTCGGGATGGCAATCAAAACCAAGAGCCGGAGCCCAAATCGGAGTCGGAGTCGAAGTCAGAGTCTGAGCCGGAGTGGTGGGTGCCGGATGGGGAGGGAAATAAATTTTAGAAATGTTCATCTAGTGCATAATCAAGATATCTCTCTCATGTTATTTGCATGTACAGTATTTCCTTCAAGATGAGACTAGGAAGTAATGATAATATCTTACGGACGGATTTCAGCCATGATTTCGTCGTCATCCTCATCTGGGGCTGCCTTGGGTTGGAGCTGAATATGAGGATGATGGGGACGGTGGTGATGATGAGAATGTGAAGTGCGGGAGTTCCGTCTTGGGAAGGGAGCGGGTGAGGGGTACTGCTCCATTTCACTGTAGTCACTTATATCATCCAAGTCACTTTCGGATCTGTCACGGTCCCGGTCTCGGTCTCGGAGGTTGTCGCCAAGGAGTCGCTGACCCTGTCCATAGCGATTGTTCCGCTCGAGACCCGCTTCGTGGAGCTCGTCGAAGGAGTCTATCTTCGGTGTGGCTGCCTGTAATAAAGGAAGTCAGTTCCAAAATCCAAGATCAACAATGAGCACATCACGTGCACTTATACAATTATACACAAATTATGAGTAGTAATCCGCCCTCAATGCAAAAACGAATCAAAGGTGTATACTATATGCCACTTGTAAAAACAATTGTAAATCACAATCACACCTCACGTAGACAAGTATCTACAGGTTTCTTTGCAACAATGTGCTGATATTCAAATTATATAGTAGTAGCGGTGGTGGTGGTGGTGGTGGTGGAGGTGGACTTGGAATGTGGACTGTAATGCAATGAGATGCATTACAGGGAGTCAAGTGCTAAACTTCTCATTTTTCCAACAAGTCTACCGACCACTACCACTACCACCACTACCACCACAGATTCAGATAGCAATATTGTAGGAATATTATAAACCTGTTAGCGTTAGTTGCTGTTGCTATTTACTTTTTGCTAGAAGGTATACGTCACTAATGGAAAATGGAATATCGAATATAGTGCAGGCCCAGAGCTGACTGACTATGCCACCACAGCCTCCTCGATCCTCTCTTCATTCCAACCAGGCCTCTCTCTCTCTCTACCCGTCAACAATAAACATTTAATATAACAAAAAACAAAACTAATCAGCGACGAACAAAAAAAAAACTGCTCACAAAACATTCATGAGATTTGTTACGTATGTAATATATTGCTCTGAAAAAATCTGTACGTAACCACCTATATGTCAAGTAGTCTGGTCTAAAACTCGGAAAGCTGCTTTACATTATATACTACGAGTAAGTCCTCACTCATGTAGGAAGGTGCTTTAGTACGTTTACTCCGACTCCACGGCTACAGTTTATCGTTTGTGGAATTATTATGATCTTATTGTTAACTTTAAAGAATGCAATCAAGTATGTAGTAGTCAACTTCTGCAGGAATGAACTTTATGTGCAGACATCATTCCACAACAACTCATAACTTTTAAACTATATACTCACTCCTATTACTTACTGGGGACTGCATTTATTGTATTTTCTAGATTCTAGAGTAGTACTAAAGTATATCGCA
>JAQFZE010003390.1:0-12694 GCA_034695245.1 Dicyrtomina saundersi | reverse complement strand
CGGCCAACAGACGGACGGACAGACGGACAGACGGACATGACCATTTCATTAGATGCTTAAGCTCAGCATCTAAAAATAAAGTTCCAATACCCAAAATTCTCCACTCCCCCATATTCAGAAGTAATGTGAAGGGCGGGGACAAGTGGCATAAAACGGTAACGTCCCACCTCGTCCCGTGCATCAGCTGGAATCACACCAGCATCCTCCAAACATTTACCTTTTAGTCAAACGCCTACATATAATGGTGTTCTGTATTGTTGTGTTTTTTAAATATCGTCTGTTAAGAACCAAAATGACCCATATCCATTTTTAGCTAAAAAAAATATCAACTGTCTACACAAATAATTAAATATGTCTTGAGAGCAATTAACTAGAACATTTTGCACTTTGAAAAAACATGTAAATGCAAAACATTACACTTTTAAAACACATGGAATCAGAACATTTTTCACCTTTTGAAAAATAATATAATTAGAACATTTTGCACCTTTTTAAAAACATTTAATTAGAATATTTTGTCCCTTTTCGAAAACATAAAAATTGAATATTTTGCCCCTTTTCAAACACATCGAATTAGAACATTTTACACCCTTTCAAAAAGATGGAATTAGAACATTTTGCACTTTTTAAAAACATGGAATTAGAACATTTTGCACCTTTTCAAAAACATAAAATTAGAACATTTTGCACCTTTTCAAAAACATGTAATTAGAAAATTTTGAACTCTTTAAAAGCATGGTATTAGAAAATTTTGCACCTCTTAAAAAACATGAAATTAGAACATTTTGCACCTTTTCAAAAACATGGTATTAGAAAATTTTGCACCTCTTAAAAAACATGAAATTAGAACATTTTGCCCATTTTCAAAAACATGCAATAGAAACATTTTGCACCCTTTCAAAAATTATAAAATTAGAACATTTTGCACCGTTCTAAAACATGGGATTAGAACATTTTGCACATTTTCAAAAACATAGAAATAGATTATTGTACGTGCTTTAAAAACTCCTAATTAACATTTTACGTATGTTTTTCATTTTGTTTTTATGACATAGCTCGTTTTGATTCTAGCCTAAATTGGATATAGGTCATTGTTACAGACGATATGTGACAATTTAGAAAGGGAAATGCTTCTAATTTTACCCATCTCGTCATCTTTGTTTTCATCTGGGGGTTTGAAGGCATTTGTGGTCTTGTGGAAGTTTAACAAATTTGCGAACAGCCTCTTGGCTTAAGACGTAGCCTTAAGGAAATAACATGCGCAATGGAAATTAATAATGCACCAACAGAAATTATTGCTATGAAACAATCGTTTTGTTTTTGGTATTCGGTTTAACATTTGTCAAGCTTACCCGCGCCTCCGCTCATGTAGCCATTTTTGTACTGTTTCTCAAACGGTTTGAATCGGCAAGCGAAGTAAATAGGTTGAGTTGGATCCTGACTTCAAAGTAAATGACGAAGATTTTCCAAAATCACATAAGTGTCATCATCTGCCTTAAGGAACCAATCGTAGTCATTTATGTGATGCTTCCAAACCAAACTTATCTAAAAGCTTTTTTTGTTTTGACCAGAGTCCATCACGCCCTTCTGTTACATTTGGCAGACCCACAGCGCCGATTTTACTGTCTACGTAAATTGTGTTAAACAGAAATATTAAATTCAACAGTAAAACACAGTTACTGCGCGCGCGTAAGACCAGTGTTCTTAGTAATAAACCCAAGAGAACTACAATCTGGAAAAACATCTTACCGATAATCTTGTAAATACGCGCTTACCACTTTAGATGTTAATTTTAACAGATTTGTCAGTAAAAAATAATTTTGTCCGAATGGGGAAATCTTTTAACTACGTGTAACAGCGCTATATGTTAAAACACTACTAGGCGGTTCTCGGTGTATTTTACAGATTAAGTGGTAGATATTCAGTACAATGGCAACAGACAAAGGTATTAGTAAACTTCGTCTTACATATTGATATTGCTTGGTTAATCTCTAACCAAAATCTCTGTTGGCATGTTGGCCACTATGTTAACTGACTGTGGTGTTGATTTTGAAGTAACATCTAAATAGGTTAGAAATTTACAACCAACGGGGTTAATTCGCACAATTTTTTTCAAGCGTGCATTTACCATTTCGTGATATACTAATTATAATTGAGTAGTTTCAAGTATTACAAAGACAATGACACATGACACAGTAGCTCAATTCAGAATGTGGAATGCTGCAAATTATTCATCTGTTTTTTTGAGTGCTCGTGACGAGTTACACATCAGTTTGGGTGTGAGTGGCGAGACGTATAGTTAATCATCTACCTACGTAATTTCCTAATATTATTGTATTTTTGCGGTTTCTTGCTTCACATACGTATTACCTACCTATTGTTTTGTGTCGTACGAAGACTAAATTATTGATCATAAATTAAAAAATAAAGACAACCAAAAAATGGACCGAAATTAGATCACTACTGCGTCTGCTGCGAGATAAAGTTTTATGCTCAAGTTTTTTGTTAAAAACACTATGAGCTAGAGACAGAGAATGCGTGCAAGCTGAAATCTCAAAATCACATACTTCTTCGTTTTTCCACAAATCCAACATAATATAATTATTAGGGGCACTTGCTATTCGTGGATTGCTACGATTAAAAGGAATTGTTAGCGTTGCAGTATTCAGTTAATAATTCGCACTATTGCATAGTCACTGAATTATTCTTAGTGCATTTAAAAATATACAAGTGTTGGTTTAGAGAATATTTCGTATGCTGATATTCCGTACATTTTAACGGTATACTTTTTCTACCCGGACTTTTTCTACCCTGATTTATCCTACCCGGACTTCGGACCCGAAGTTTTTCACTGTACCTCCTATCTTGTAACTAAGCATTTTGTACGGTGTCAGCATACACATGTGCAGAATTTCTATTTACATGTTTTTTGAAATGTGTTGAAAATGTTCTTTTTAAATGTGTTTAAAAAGTGTAAAATTTTCTATTTACATATTTTTTAAAAGTTCAAAATATTCTATTTGCACCCTTTCAAAAACATGAAAACAAAACATTTTGCACCTTTTCAAAAACTTGAAAATAAAACATTTTGCACCTTTTCAAAAACATAAAAACAAAACATTTTGCACCTTTTCAAAAGCTTAAAAATAAAACATTTTGCACCTTTTCAAAAACATATAAATATGACATTTTACGTTTTTCAAAAACTCCTAATTAACATTTTACGCATGTTTCTTATTTTGTTTTTATGACATAGCTTATTTTGATTCTAGCTTAATTGGAAACAATACAAGTTTAGATTGCCTAACAAATGAGCTAATAAGATAAAAAAGAATTTATAAATATATAATAATTATGCTCTGCGGCACTACACTGACCAATAAAAAAAGGAAGATCTGCTCATATTTCAACAATCCCAGGAGTCCGCAGCTTCATCTGCACGTAATACTTAGTCATGGATAAATGCTAACACGTATTTAACGACGCGTAATTCCAAATGTAAGTCGTTGATTTCACTTGGAAAGTTAACAGTTGTTAGCCTTAAGGATTCCGCTTTCAGATTTAACCATTGTTAAAGTTGAAAGCGAAAACCTTAGTACTAACAATTGTTAACTTTTCTAGTGAAATCAAGGTCTAAAACTGTCCCACAACTAGTCAACTTAACATAGTCTCCCGGGCCTGGAATGTGATCCTCTAAATTCTTATGCAGTGCATTTATTAGCACTCCGTTGCTTAGTGCTGATTTGATATTATTACTTTAGCTCCAAAAATCTTTGTTCTTGACATTTTTATTTCTGTTACAGAACAAACGTACATCGTCGTTTTCATCTCTCTGGTCAAAATGTATAAGTCTATTCAGGATTTCAAAGCTACGTTTAATAACGTTAGTTCGAGGTCGCTTTCGCATTGTCCTTTGCATTACGTGAGGGTGGTATGTTACTGACTGTATTGTAGTTATGAGGTACACTTAGAGGTCGTCCACAAAAGACGTAATACAAATTTGGTTTCCAGAACATTTTGCGCTTTTCAAAAACATGTAAATGAAACATTTGACACTTTTCAAAAACATGGAAATAAAAAATATTTTGCACTTTTCAAAAACATGGAAATAGAACATTTTCCACTTTTCAAAAAGTGTTTTTGAAAAGTGCAAAATGTTCTGGAAATGGAATTTGTAATACGTCTGTTGTGGACGACCCCTAAGTGTACGTCATAAGTACAATACAGTGAGTAACATACCACCCCCACCTATTGCATAGGACAACGCGGAAGCGACCTCGACAGTAACTACCAATTGGATGGACTTGCGACAGATTGACTTTAAAAATCGTCTGGACTTACGACAGAATGACTCTTCACCGACGACATGCTACAAAAAAATAATTAAATTCTTTCCTTATTTTATTGTTATGGTCAGGTATAAAAATTAAAAAATACAGCCAGACATAGAAGAGAAAATGAACTTAATAAATTCATTGTTGTTATTTTTGTGACTAGAGCAAGCTGGCCTGTCCTACGGACAGACAACATTATGTTTTAATGTTTTTTAAAAGTGCAAATTGTTCTATTTACTTGTTTTAAAAAATTGTAAAATATTCTAATTACATATTTTTGAAAAGTGCAAAATGTTAAATTTCCGTTTTTAAAAACGTGCAAAATGTTAAATTTTCGTGTTTTGGAAACGTGCAAAAACTTTTTTGCGGAAAGATTTATGAATACGTTGAAACCTGTTATGGGGAAGACATTGCTATTATTATAATTACCTCGCCAGATGTCGAAAATGATCAGTTAATAAATTATTACGGAGAAAGTAAGGAACAAATACAGTTTAAATGACTATCTGACTTTTAAACCAATAATGCTTTTAAACATTCAAATGTCATGATTATGCCAAAAAACAACAATATTAGGCAACATGATATATATTCGTTTGCAATGTTACATTGAGGTTGTATTCGTGACGGCATTGCATCGGGAAAAATTTCAAGTGTTGCTCCCATTTAATTGAATGTACTGTAAAATCGAGATTTGGAGGGAAATCCAAAAAGCTTGAGGCGGTAAACTAAATATTCCATCAGTTTCATGCCCGTGTGATCCATGTAATGAAAGGATATTGCAGTATTTGAGCAGCATTCCTTTCCCTAGAAAAATAAATTGAAACAATTCAATGATATTCCCACGCGAAATAATTAGAGATTCCAATTTTCCAACTTGTACAGTTGACAGTCAACAGTACAAAATAATACAAATTGCAATGCAGTAGGTTTCTTTATATAAGATTACTTTTGTAAATTAAACACTAAAATACAAGCGTACAAAAATCTCAACTGAATGTCGGTAAAGCTACGTTAACTGTAATTCCTATTTATTTTAACTCAATAATGAGTCCTAAACAAAATTCGGAAGTGGAAATTGAAATTGTAGATTTCGACGGTCTCACGAGTCCAAGCCACCAGTCATCGTCATCCAAAGTCTTGAATACGAAAGCTGTTGTACTTAATGGACAAAACAAACCTGGTCCCGCGCCTCAAACCGCAATCGCAGCCAGTGAAGAAGGTTCAAATGGTATGACTGACAGTGGAAGTTCGGGCAGTAGGCGATTTTAATTTAATAACTATTTTATTTTGCCTACCAAGCTAAATTTTGACATTGATTGCATAACCCATCCTATCCTATCAACATGCGTTTTAAAATATGCAATTAGAGCAATTTGCACTTTTCATAACCATGTAGTTACGAGTTAAATATTACCATTACATATTTAGTAGCTTAACTTACAGTAGGGGATCGTCCTTAAGTGATGTCATCGGTATAGGGCTAGTAGCAGGTCTATATAGTTAGGCGCTAATATGACATGCCGTATGTAAGAGAAGCACGTTTCCAAAATGTTAATGTCATGACATGGAGAAGAGTATAAGTACTACAAAATGTATAATTTGAATAATGACATTTATGGACGATCCCTCACATGCCAGTTCTAATCGTAATCGTAAATATAAGCTGATATATTTACTGGTTTCGAAGCTGGGCATAGATAATTTTTATTATCGGATAAGCAATTGAGATGAGATGACCTCTGGCAAACACGGCTATGAAATAGCACAGCAAAATGTAAAATGCAATGACATATTTTGCCGAGTTAATTATATCGCTGCACTGAAGCAGTCACATGTCAGATTATACAATAAATTGCATACCTACTTGATAAATGACCTGATTGTAATACAGAATACGGACAAATTTACATTTCCAAGTAACTAATTCCATTATATAATTTTAATCGGCAATTAAATAATAATTTTATTGACCAAAGCAAATTACTTAACTTTGAAATTTTAGTTTTCAGATCGATTTACATACAAATGGCTTCATCCTCATCCCCGAGCCGATCTTTCACAGTTGGAATTGATTTCGGAACCATGTTCTGTTGCGTGGCCGTCCTTAGTCATCCCACAGAAAATCCGGAAGTAATTCAAAGTGACGTTGGGAAAAATATGACACCCAGCTACGTTGCTTATAATTTAAATAAAGACAGGGACGAAGAAAGTTACGAAGATGAAAGGGACGTTTATGCAGGGGAGGCTGCCAAAGAACTTTCTTTCTGGAATCCAGAAACCACAATTTTCGATGTTAAGCGTCTCATTGGGAGATCATTCTATGATCCGTATATTCAAAAGTAAGCCAGAGTTTAACTCATTAGCAAAACAACTAAATTCATTCATATTTTAATATAAAATAATTATTTTCTCATTTTATATATCGTCTGTGAAGAACCAAAATGACCCATATCAATTTTTACCTACAAAAAATATTCACTATCTACAAAAAAAACTAAAGCATGTTTTAACAGCATTTAAATAGAATATTTTGCACTTTTTCAAAAACATGGAAGTAGAACATTTTGAGCTTTTTTAAAACATGCAAATAGAACATATTGCACTTTTCAAAGACATTTAAATTGAACTTTCTGCACTTTTAAAAAATATGGAAATAAAAAATTTTGCAGTTTTCAAAAATATACAGATAGAATATTTTGCACTTTTCAAACATGAAAATAGAAAATTTTGCATTTTTCAAAAATAATCAAATAAACATTTTGCACTTTTCAAAAATATGCATATGAAACATTTAGATTTTTTTTTAAAACATGAAAATAGAAAATTTTATGCTTTTTCTACAAATATGCAAATAGAACCTTTTGCACTTTTCAAAAATATGCAAATAGAACATTCCGCAACTTTTTTAAAACATTGAAATAGAACATTTTGCACTTCAAAAAAATATGCATATAGAACATTTGGAACTTTTTTAAAACATGCAAATAAAAGATTTATTGCTTTCTAAAACCTCTTAATTAACATTTTAGAGATGTTTCTTGTTTTGTTTTTATGACATAGCTCAGTTTGATACTAGATTTTGATATGGGTCATTTTAGTTCTTCACAGACGATACATGATACACAAATTGTTCCTCAAAGGTACCAGAAATTCTGGCCTTTCCATTTGGTCAACGTTACTGGACTCGTCGGAGTGAAAGTAGGGAATGAAAACCTTCTCCCTCAGGTGATTGCCAAGGAGCTGATTTCCTATCTCAAGAAAACAGCTGAGAACTACCTTGGCGAACCCATTAATTCCGCCGTCGTCACAATTTCCGTCCACT
This sequence comes from Dicyrtomina saundersi, assembly GCA_034695245.1. Lineage (NCBI taxonomy): Eukaryota > Metazoa > Arthropoda > Collembola > Symphypleona > Dicyrtomidae > Dicyrtomina > Dicyrtomina saundersi. Next base: position 5,035 of record JAQFZE010003390.1, on the reverse strand, counting down.
ACAATGACATGCAGAAAGATGTAACCCAAAAAGCGTGTGAAGATGCTGGATTTACATCAGTTCATTTCCTCGTCGAGCCAGTGGCTGCTGCCATTGCTAACGGTCTTCAAAATTCACTTCAAGGTCACGAGACCAAAACATGTCTGATCTTTGACCTTGGAGGTATAACGTTTGATGTAATTGTTTTTAAACTGGACTCCAACAAACAAGTAGAGATCAAAGCCAGCGGAGGAGATGACAGATTGGGTGGTGAAGACTTTAATGATTTATTGACGGAATATTGTCTTGAAGAATTTAGAAAAAAAACATGGAATCGATTTAGCAATAGGAAAAACATCAAGCAACGGACTAGTTCGGAGAAGGACAGCAAGAATACTGTGGAGAATTCGCTATGAATGTGAACGGAAAAAGTGTTTCTTGACCCGAACCCCAGAAGTAGTCGTATCCGTAGAAGGTGTTCATGAAAAATCTGAACTCGTGGTCCCAGTGACGCGCAAGATATTTGAAGATTTGATTGATCCGCTCTTGACAAAGGCCATGCATATTCTTGACAAAACCTTGGAAAAGTCAGGATGTACAAAGGGGGAAATCGACGATGTTGTTTTGATTGGAGGCTCAAGTCGAATTCCGAAAGTACGGAAGATGGTGGACGACTATTTTGAAGGGAGGCAGCCTCTCCATAGATCAATTGACCCTAACGAAGCAGTCGCAGTCGGTGCTGCAATTTATGCCCACAATATTTTGAACCATGACAATGCACATTTCACTATTGTCAATGCAATTGAAGAGGTAATTAACGAGTCAATAAAAGAATCCCAAGAAATAATAGAAGATCAATTTTGTCCTAAACTAGTAAAGCACGCAGAGCCAACTCTAACAGAGCATTGCATTGAAGTGGAGCAGTCGGAAAAGCATCAGTTATTAGAGATCAAAACGCAACATGAGAAGCAACTCAGATTAAAAGCAAAAGTAAGGAAACAATTCTTCAAGTAAATAGAACATTATACACTTTCCAAACGTATGTAAATAAAACATTTTACACTTTTCAAAAACACGTAAATAGAACACTTGACACTTTTTAAAAATATGGTAATAAAACCTTTTACACTTTTTAAAAATATGGAAATAAAACATTTTACACTTTTCAAAAATATGTAGGTAAATAGAGCATTCTACACTTTTCAGAAACGTGTAAATGCAACATATTGCACTTTTTAAAAATTCATAATTAATAGTTTACGAATCTAATGTATTAGTTTTTTTTATTAAGTAGCTCGCATTTTAATTCTATCATAAATTAGATTATTGGATATATTATGGGTCATTTTGCTTCTTCACATATGAAATGCCATGTTAATAAAAACGAATGTTACGCGCAACGCTAAAGTTATTTAGACCTAAGCCTAAATAAAGTTTATCTATGAAATGTTCTCAGTACCAGTAAAAGTATCAGTATCTTCTTAGAGCAGTCCATTCAACTTTCTTCAAATCGGAAGATAACCAGAACCAGAGTCAACAAGTGGTGTGTAATGACTGTGTAATTACTAAATAATTAAAAGAAACTTATACCAGAGAACCATACTGAACTCGTGATTAAATTCAAGGCCAAGGCGAACACAACATGAAATACAATTATTCAACTACATATTACAACAAGGTCAGTGATGTGTTAACAACTTACAAATTTTAGTAATAACGAAACATCAAGTCGAATTGAGTACGCAAAATTAATTTAATTTACACAACTTGAAAATTTAGTTGGAACTGTATATAGTCGTTTCGCACTTTGCCCTTATAGATAGTTAGTAAGTACGCACTCAGTTAATAAATAATACACGTTGTTTTAACTGTCTAAAAATATCAAACAAGGAATAATAAATAAAATAAATTTTTTTAAATCACTATATATTCACGTGACCTTTGTGTTGTATTTAAAATTTCTGTATCATGTCTATGTCACTACCTAATTCGATTTGCCAAACTAAATCTAAAAATCAACCGATTCAAAAGATTAATGAACAGAAATCCAAACCCCAAGTTCCGTTTTCGCCAGAGCTGGAGATTTGTGACTCCTTCAAACACCTGTCAGCAAATTATATATATATATTATGTTATTATTAATAATATTGTTGGCATTATATACTGAAGACAGTTTTAATAATCAATAAAAACTAAAACAACCTTTAGGTATTGTAATTATTATGTTTGCAAACATACAACAGTATTTTACTAGCAATGACATTATTTTAAAAGTTGGCGGTTAACAAAATTATATAGAAAATATTTATCATTTCACAAAATGTACATGATGCAGGTAAAAAGCCTTTTGCTATATACAAGAACAAAGCAAGTCGAGTTTCACAGCTGATTACGGCAACAAAGTCTATAGCAGCACCCAAATCCCCCAAATGCTCCATTCATATTCATATAGGGTATTTGTCATGTAACGAGATTAAATGGGACTATGATCGGCAGTGCACTATTTCCCCTTTTCAAAAACATGTACATAGAACATTTTGCACTTTTCAAAAAACAAGTAATTAGTACACTTTGTACTTTGAAAAAACCTGTAAATAGAAATTTTGTACTTTTCAAAAACATGTTAATAGAGCATTTTGAACTTTTTAAAAATCTGTAAATATAAAATTTTGCGCTTTTCAAAAACATGGAAATAGAACATTTCACACTTTTTGAAAATATAAAAGTTTAACTTTTTGCACTTTTTAAAAACATGCAAATAGAACATTTTACACTTTTTGAGAATATGAAAGTAGAACATTTTACAGTAGTAGCTTTTATTGCAACTGTGTACGTATTAGTGCAGCAACTAAAAAGTGATATCTGACAAGAATGAAACGAATGTTCGTTTACATGCAAAATGTATCCTTGCCAGATCCAGATGTCACTTTCAGTTTCCCCGACTGTACAAAATATGTCCGACAAATAATCACTTTTAGTCATGTATTACACGACACCATATACCTAATTGATGAGTACACGACTTGGAAGCATTTGAATTTATAATAAACCGGGTTACCATTTTCTTGTTTTATTTATTGTATGTTCTTAATCAAGTGGAGAAAAATGCCCACGTACAACGTCTTGGGGTTGAGGAGTTTTTAAAGTGCCAAGTTTGCGGTAGGGTGATCCGCAGTGACGGTCGTCTGGACAAAATGATTCATCACCTCATGAACGTACATACAGCAATGTGAAATACTATTGTAAAATTAATTAATAAAATTTAATTAAAGTACATTACACGAATTATTTACTTGCATGCTTGTATGTATAGATTTATTGAATTTTTGGGCCTAAGCCCATTCACAAATCAGATTAATTTGCTTACAGTTAGTAATATTGTACATGTTAACTTGATATCATTTTTGCCAGCTGTTGGATTAAAAAAATGATAAGTACAATGAGTACAGATAAATTCCATAATTTTCTTAATTAATTTTATTGTTTAAATATTGGATGTTGGACTGATTTATTTATTAAAAATAAATAAATCCACAAGTTTCATAAACGCTATATACTTGTTGCCTAATATAGTCATAGTTCATGATAACATACGATTAACACTCCATAGGATACCGGCTATTAATTGCATTCATATCAATCATAAATTATTGTCTCAAAAATATGTCAAAAATCAGGGCCGGACGTAGGAATTGCTTTTAGGCAGCAAAATTTGTTTCCATACAAAAAACACAATTTTAATTTTATTAATGGTTTTCTTTGCTAAAGCAAAATGTTGTATTTGCATGTTTTTTCAAAGGTGTAAAATTTTTTTTTTACTTGACCCAAAAAAGTGCAAAGTTTTCTATTTGCATGTTTTGAGAAAAGTGAAAAATGTTTTATTTCCATGTTTTTGAAAGGTGCAAAATGTTCTGTTTACTTGACACAGAAAATTGCGAAAGGTTCGGTTTACTTGACACAGAAAAGTGCGAAAGGTTCGGTTTACTTGACACAGAAAAGTGCAAAGTGTTCTATTTGCATGTTTTTAAAATGTACAAAAATGTTTATTTGCATGTTTTTGAAAAGGAAAAATATTCTATTTTAGATATTTTTGAAAATTTCAAAAGATGCTATTTACATGTTTTTTGACAATTCAGTCAGCGGGGCTGCCGGCGCTTATCCGGCCATGTCAAAAATGCTATTTGCATCCCTTGTAATTTCCGGGCTAGGTGCAGTTAATTTTTAGACACGTAACTAGAGCGAGAGACATTTGTCTTGTCAAATCTCAGTGTCCTTCCTCTTGCTTTTGCTCGTGCAAGAAAACTTCTTTCCATTCTATTCATTTCCTCTTTCAATTCTCTAAGTTGATGTTTAGTAATCATTTGATTCATCATCACGTCCAGAACTTGAGTCAAGGTGTAAGTAAATGAGTTGAAAAGGGACGACCTTTTCAAAATTAGCCGCATTCCCATCACTGCTTTTCAAGTCAGCGACCAAGTCGTCACCTTTTGGACCTGTCGCTGTCACAGGATTTTGAGGTAGAGGTGGTAGTTCCCCTGACATAATTATTCCTGCAATTATTTTTATTACGAGGCTCGATACTTTTGTTCTGGCGAATGAAGCCTATTTCAAAATATGTACTATATCGTCGGTGAAGAGTCATTCTTTTGTAATTCCAGTGCAGGGCTCAAATTATTCTGTGGCAAGTCCATTCAATTGGTAGCTGCTGTCGAGGTCGCTTCCGCGATGTCCTTTGCATAAGGTGGAGCTAGGATGCTACTGACTGTATTGTACTCATGACGTTCACTTAAGGGTCGTCCCCAAAAGACGTAGTACAAATTCCATTCCCAGAACATTTAGTTATTTTCAAAAACATGTAAATAGAACATTTTAAACTTTTGAAAAACGTGTTAATACAAAATTTTGCACTTTTGAAAAACATGTAAATAGAACATTTTGCACTTTTTGAAAACATGTGTATAGAACATTTTGCACTTTTGAAAAACATGTAAATAGAACATTTTGCACTTTTTAAAAACATGTAAATAGAACATTTTGCACTTTTTAAAAACATGTA
>JAQFZE010003389.1:0-12695 GCA_034695245.1 Dicyrtomina saundersi | reverse complement strand
CATGTGAAAAAAAGTAGATTTGCTTAAGAACATGATGCGAATGGATATTTTGACTCGCTAAGTCAGATTTTTGAAAGTACAAATTTGCTAATGGTAATTAAACGGGCACCATATTCAATGGACTAAAAAATGAATTTTTAATTGTTTGGCACCCTTTAGCTCCTAAAATTTTTGTCCGATTTTTAAAAAACGTGTAGTTTTGTAACTAGCAAAACATTTTCTAAAAAGTTATTTCTGAGTTTTAGAAATTTCAAAAATTTCAGTTTTTTCAGAAAATGACGTATCTGTGTAATACATGTTTACAATTATTATTACCTTGTTAAATACCTCATTTTCTGAAAAAACTTAAATTTTTGAAATTTCTAAAACCCAGAAATTGATTTTTAGATAATTTTTTGCTAGTTACAAAACTACACTTTTTTTTAAAAATCGGACGAAAATTGTAGGAGCTACAGGGTGCCAAACAATTAAAAATTCATTTTTCACTCCATTAAATATGGCGCCCGTTTAATTACCATTAGCAAATTTGTACTTTCAAAAATCTGACTTAGCGAGTCAAAATACCCATTTGCATCAGGTTCTTAAGCAAATCTACTTTTTTTCACATGCTCTTTTCAAAAAAAAATATATCAGATCAATTCGGGAGGACCACCTCTGACCCTTCCCTCGTTAGTTAATTACTTACAATCTTTTGTAATTATATAACGGTAACGCACAAATAAAAAAAAAAATTTCGTACAAAACAAGTTCAATCTATTTGTTTGAGTTTTTTTCATACTTAATTTGTAAAATTTATCTATATATTTCACTTTAACTTTCACTTGACGTTCTCCCGGAGGCAAGAGAAAGCAGGAGAGTGTAGAAGTTCATAAAGGTAGAAGAGCAAACCTATGTATGCATATCTCAGCTCTCCGTGTAGAAAAGCTCCATGTTTTGGTCCGATACAACAAGTAATAGTAATAGGATTCATAGGACTTTCTCGTACAAGCACACAAATATTTACTGGCTTCAATAAATACAATATATCCGTATGAGTGATACAGACAAGGAAAAAAGGATGAAAAAAGAAGAAAGTGAACAAGTCTCTAGGAAAATTCCAAACATGATTCACAGAGTATATACATATATACACAACATAACTACAATGTTTACAAGTGCCTGGAGAAAGTGGAGTGGAGTGAAAACCATCAAAATCATACCCAACGAACATAGAAAAAAAAACAAAAAAACAAAGTACATATCTGTAAGTAGAAAAAGAAACCCGAGTATAGCGCACTTTACTTCCTCTCGCTTTTTTTTATGTAACTCGTGCTTTCACTCCTTTCTTTTTCATTCCATTCCCTATTCCTTTTTTTATATTCTGCAACTCTTCGATCTCGTATTCCTATTAGTTCACTTTCTCTGTCTCTCTTTTCTCTCACTCTCTCTCGGGTTTCTCCCCTCCTCACTTTCACCAAGTGAAAGTCGAGTGAAAGCGAGAAAATTTTCCCTCTTTTCTCGAATTGGATTTGGTTCTGGTTTTATTTGATCGACGACAATTTCTAACACGTACAATTCTTTATAAAATGTGTGTCTCTCTGTTTCTTCCACTTGTATCATGTTTATTAAGATGAAAATTGTGTCTATTGCAATCTACAAATTTTGAAGTGCCCACAGTGTTTATTTTGATAGAAGTAGTGATGGCGCTAGAGCGGGTTGACAGCTACGTAGAAACAAAGAGAATAAATGGATTTCAAATGTGATCACCCGCCCCGAGCATTTTTTAACGTTTGGAGGTTAGTGTCACACGGTGAATTTCTCATAGTTCTATAGCTCAAATGCATGTAAAATAGAGTTTTTTTATGTGTATCCGTGTTTATATTTTATGAAATGCCCTGGAAATTACAGATTAGACTTATTGAAGATTTTAACTAATGTTTGGTGGTTTTTATATAGGTACCTACATATATTTAGAAAAAATACGTAATACAAAGTAATACTATCATTTTATTCGTAACGTACCACGTGCTAAAATAAAATTGTATTGTTAAAGTAACGTTGATGATTTGGCTATACATTTTGACTGCAACATAAAATACATTTTTATAATTCCAAACTTGTACTTGCATGTTTTAAAAACGGATGATTTACCTATTTATAAACTAACAAATGTTAAAATTTGCATGTTACTAAAGGTAAAAAATCTACTTTCATACTACTTTCATCTTTTTGAAAGTTCAGAATCGGATATTTGGATGTTTTTTTTTGTTCAAAATTGACCGTTTGCATGTATTCTAAAGTGCAAAATCGAAAGATTATATATTTTAAACATTCAAACTCAACTATTTGCATGCTTTAAGGGTGAAATATCGTCTATTGGTTTTTCTAACAGCCTATTTTGTTACTATCAATTGCAATAAAACTTTATATAATCCTCAGCAGGGCTCTATGATAATTTTGAATCATTACAAAAATCAGTCAAGCATAAAAATATATAATAATGCATTTGAAATGTTACAAATTTGTTAATATTCGTAATAATGTATTGACAATTAGCACTGGTATGAGTACTAAATTTTGAATGACTGAAAATGTATATTCTCGGCTCTTGAATTCTCAACAAAAGAATTTACATAACACTTAGTTTCAATTTCACATTCCAAGTCCAACCTCTCAATAACGCAAGACAATTAAAAGAATTGTTGTAGCAAAAAGTTACGGAGATGGGGACCGGCTATAGAAAGGCTAAGGACATGAATCCAAGGAAACGTAAGACGAAGAAGAAGTCTAACAACAAAAACAACAACAACAAAAACAACAATACTTACGATTAGAAGGGAGACATTGAGAAAATTCAAATGGAAACATTCAATCAATTCAAGGAGCTCAATCCTACGCAGTCAATGCTTAGAACTCAAGACTCAAGAGCCCGACTAAAATAATGGCCACAACAACTTTACTACAAGAGCTACACGAGAAAATACGTCTCGCTTTCTCCCAACTCTCCGAGCCGTATATAATTATAGTGGAGGGAGAGAGAGGAAACACATGAATCTATATCCGGAGCAACAAGGACAATAAGTACTATGCCCTGTAGTATGTACAATGATTTGATAGTGGTTCCTCACTGTTAGCTTTTGGCATTCGCATTCCTATTCGAATTGGCTTTCTAAAACATACCGCACGCAGAATTTCTCCATGCTTTCTCCAGACCTTCTTTAGACCGTACAGAAATCCACAAATGGAAAGTCTACATCATGCAAATATGTACACAAGCTACGTAACATTTCAAGGAGGCAAAATCAGGCAGTGAAGGCTAGAGAAAGCAACCATGGAGAAAGTCAATAGTTTCATCCAAGCGTAGCTGATACTTTTTTCTTATCTGTATTTTCTGTCCTCCCATGTGCACTCATATATCTCACAGTATGCAATATTGACAAGACATTGTTTGTACGGGATATGGGGAAAGTTCCCCCACAGATGCATAAAAAAATATAGAATATGCAAAACATACGCATTTTAAATTGCTAACATTCCCTTATTCTTATCTTGAGGTTACTCAAAATTGCGAAATTTTACAAAAATGTTCTTTTTTAAATAAGAGAGGAAGTAAGGGAGAAAGTAAACTATAATTTTTAAAATATATTTTTAAAAACTTTCTTACCATGTGCAAACATTTCAGCGAGACGGCTTGGCTCCCGCTTAAGGGTGCTTAGTTGTGTAGAGTAGAAAACACCACCCACATTAAATTCAACAACGGGATCGTTCTCCATAGTAATTCTTTGCTTATATTTTTTTCAACAAATTATTTACCAAAAACAACTACACGCCAATAATTTTGATGTGCAAAACAATTATTATTGTAAAAGTGTTTTCTCTCTTTGTAAAGGAAAGTTGTGGCTCTGGTTGTCTGCTAGTTTTTGAATGTGTTCAGACCGAGTCCATTTAGTTTAATGTTTAAGACGGTGACTAAAAACGTTGACGGTGTAGGATTCAGTGTCGTTGTCGGTGGTGGTTTCTAGTTGAGAAGAACTCTGGCACTTGTTCTGATCTTGTTACTGTTGGCACTGTCGTACTGAAGATCGAGACTGCGACGGTGGCTGCACGCTGCTGCTCACTGTCGTTGCTTCTGATGCTGATGCTTGTTGTATCATGAACGTAAACGGAATTGCTTCTTGAATGGCTATTAACTTGTCCATTAATGCTTTTGCAATCCTCATAAAAAGTTTAGACTTTCTTCTTCATGTGTTTTTGGCCCGGAGTGAAAGTTAAAGTGAAAGTTGGAGATGGAAAACGTATCGATTCCGTCCTTTTTTCAGTTGTATTTGTATTTCTAGTGCTGTTCTCTAATAACGTGGGGGATTCAATAGGTTTCTAGCTTAAGATTTTTTCTATTTGTCTGTGTCACTGTCTCAAGATATCTCCAGCTCTCACTCTGTTGTTTTTTGTATGTGTTATGGTATCATAGGGACACGGAAGAGAGTACAAGTGATGATATGAACAAGACAAAGTCAACGTATTCAGCAGGAAAAAACGTGTAATAATTTCTTCTTATAATTTACTTTTTTGGCTTTCACTTTTATTCGTGTCCTTTCTCCCAATTAAATTGATGTGAAAGTTGTATACATATATTTTTTATTTCTTTTGTTTCTTTACATATATAAAGCTGAAGAAATTTTCGTGTACATTAGCATTAATTAACGTTTGAATAGATATTTTCCAGTATATATTTGAATATATATAGTTGATAAGTATACAGGTATGAGTATTTTTCCTTGTTACGTACGCACCTTGTGACTGACTGAATGTAGGTACACTATGTATCGCCGGCTGCAGACACGTTATAAGTGTCTTTAGCAAGTCAGCTGGAGAAAGTATTGTAATTGAAAATCAGTTCTTCTTCTTCTTGTATAGGTTTTACAAGAAAAAAAGTTATTTAGGTCAAATGGAAACTTCTTAAAAATGCAAAAAAAATTAAAAGAAAGTTTTCTTGCACTGTTTTATTATATACTGAATTTTTAGGTTCTATTTAACTTTCTCCTTGTTGATTTCGTACCGCCTTTTTTTTGACCGCCAAGGCAGTTTAAAAAACGTGGTATTTTGAATGCTATTTTTATCTTTTAGTATAATATTTACATAAATGTGGATTTCTCTGATTTATTTCATTCGAAATCAAAATGGAAATTCTACAGTAGTATATTTTGTAGGATCTGTTGCTGAATTATCACATCTAAAAGTACCAAAATTCCTTGTTATTTTTTTTGCGGGTAGCTGCTCTGCACAATATTTTTGGAAATTTACTTTTTTCAGTACGTATACTCAGAACGTAGCCGGGTTCCTTGTTGTATCAAGCAGGTTGTATGTTGTAGTATTGTAGTTGCTACGCTGTACGTGGTGGTTGGTCACAGACTCGCAAAATATCACACAGAGAGTTGAAATTGAAATGGATCGATGTTTTTTCCTTTTTGTTATTTATTGACTGTACAATGTAGAATGCCACAGAGTTTGAAATTGAAATTCCTTTCCTGTTGATCTTGATATGAAATTTAAAGTAGTAAGATTTATATTCGATTCAAGTAGTACGTTCAAATTTTTTTTGTGTTGTCGACGAACGTTTTTGGTTTTGGTTTTAACTTTGGTTTTTTTTTGGGTAGTGGTTTTACGATTTAGTATTGGGGAATTGGGGTACGAGGCGGGATGGAAGACGATTGAAATGGGAACAAGTTTTTAGGGGAAAGAAAAAGAGGAAGAAATGAAAATAAATGGTAAAATAGGAATGGGACATGGGGAAAGAAAGAGTGATGATAATTACTTTTTAGTTGGGACTCTATGGTTTTAGGAATTTAGTGATTTTATTCCTTTTCGCTGCTTTCTCTCGCTTTCACTCGCTTTCTCCTGCTTTCTCTCTATCTCTCCTGGTGCATGTGCTTTCTCCTTTTGATCTTTCTCTCTTTCTATTTCTGTCTGTGTGTGTGTGTGTAGACCGTGTGTGTGGAAAACTTTCCTAGTGGTAGTAGTAGTAGTAGTACAATTAATATCGAAGAAAATTCTGATGGTAGATTTAGGTTTAGAAGCGCCGCGGTTCGGGGCCGGAGTCCTATGGCTCTATGGATTTTACTTACATTCCAGAACCGAGGGAAATGTGCTTTCTCTTTTCAATCCTCTCTCCTATCTACAGGCATGACAGGTACAATGGAATGTGTACAATACAATACAAAATGCTTCACCACTTGAAGTCCTATCCTAAACAGACTTGCACATAGAGAGAGATAGAATGGAGCTATGATGATGGAACTAGTCGTCGTTTTCTGGACGACTTTCTTTTTCTTCCTCCCTTTCTTTCTTATCGTTAGTATGAAAAGGAGGACAAAGAGAAAGGAGAAAGTGCAATGGAATTGTATGCAATATGGTATTCTACATATGGCGAATGAAGAGTGAGGAGATGCGGAATCTCACTTTATTTCAAATTGACAATAATATTCTAGGTACTTTCTCCCGCCAAATATTTCCTATCCCTCATTTTCTGTAGTCAGGATTTCTAAATAGGATTCCTTTTTCTATCTTCTAGGGAAAATCTACTCTTAGCAGTCAAAGAAAGAAATAGAGGTGGGCTTAATAATAAAGAGGTGTTGGTGTTTTTGACTCGGATGTGTATTGTATGGATGGGTCATAGATGTTATTTAAAATCATGTATGAACTATATATACTAGCTTTACTAATTTCTAAGACGATTTTTTTTTAAATAACGCAGTTAAGAAGAAGTAATTTTAGAGAGCTCAAAAGGGGTGGTAAATAAAGTATTTTGCAATTTCAAAATAGTGTAAGTAGCATATTTTGCTATTTTAAAAATGTTTAAATAGAAAACATTTAAGCAATTTAAAAATCTGTAAATAGTATAATTTTGCAGCATTATCAAATAATTATTTTCAGTGAACTTTTTAGAGCCTCAAATTAAATTAAAATTTTTTGCAGTGCCCAAAAAGTGTATATAGCGTATTTTAAAAACTTCAAAAAAGTGTAACTACCATTATAACAGCACTTTCAAAAAAGTGTAACTAGCATTATTATAGCACTTTCAAAAAAGTGTAACTAGCATTATTATAGCACTTTCAAAAAAGTATAACTAGCATTATTATAACACTTTCAAAAAAGTGTAACTAGCATTATTATTGCACTTTCAAAAAAGTGTAACTAGGATTATAGCACTTTCAAAAACGTTTAGAGAATTTTACAATTGTCAAAAAAAACTATAGGTATTTTTTGTGTGTAAGAAATTTTTTTTAAGTTTCTAAGTTTAAAAAAAATCTTTTAAAACATCTTTAAAAAAACATATCTTGTACCTTAAATCAGAAAACAAATCGTGACCGTAACAACACCTTGCAAAATATTCTATCTTTCTTTAGTTCCTATTAGACCTATATCTCCATCAAAATAGATACGTCGATAACTTTATTCCCTTATGTATTGTTTTCTTTCGTTAAATTTCCTTCCTCTCCTAACAGTCTACTTTCACCTCCACCTTCTCTCTCTTTCTAACGATACAAACACAATAAGCCTTCTTCTTTGCCTAGCAATATGCCTCTATTGTTTCTACTCCCTTATATTTTCTTTCCATCAAACAATGTGTTGAACTTTAAAAAAAAATAATGATAATAAAAATAACAGTAGCATAGGAGGGAGAACCTTAGCGTGAGGTCGATATCAATACTCACTAAGTCAGACCGACACCAAGGACCGAACCGAACAAGAATTTCGTTGCAGAGGCCAAGGAACTAAACCAATAGGAAGAAGAAGCTACTCAAAATTTAAATCGAAAGCCCAAAAACCAACGTCAAAGCCAAGAGCCAACGTCAACGTCAACAAGTTGAGTCTCAGCACACACACACACACTCTCTCAGGAAAACACAGGGCACACACTCTCTCTCTCTCTGCGTCAGCTCCTTTCTTTTCTTTTCTCACAGTCGACAACAACAGTCCAGCCAGATGATATGAGAGATCCAAAACAAAAACGTTGACACAGAAAAAAAAGATGTATATATATATTTATATATATAGCGGAGGAAAAATGAGGAAAAAATGCGTGTCAAGTGTAACTTTTCTTTTAAATTGTGACACTCCAAATATTTCTCCTTTCTATAGAGTGAAAGAAAAGATGCTTTCTCTTTCTTTCTCTATTTTCCCCCCTTTACTTTTCCAAGTCGTAGTCGTAGTAGTGTGGGTTGTGTGCGAGGAGGTTAGTACGTGTCAAATTACCCGTAGAATCTCCTTTTAATTTTGACTAGTTTCTCGTGTCAGCTCTGGCCCAGTGTCGAGTTACTTACGTCCAAGTAAAACGAAAAAGAGCTACTGGTGCTCAGCTCACGCGGAGTCCGTTGATTTTTAAACTCGAAACGGAGACGGAGACGACGGAGAAGGCGACGACGGTGACGGACGAGAGTCCTTTCTGTTCGGAGTCCTGGAAGGGAGTGGGGGTTTTTCATTGGAGAACGAGTCGGGTCTTTCCTGGCTTTCCCTCTGTGTGTGTGTGTGTGTGTGTGTGTGTGTGTGTGTGAAAGCAGAAACTGAACGCCGCTCTTGAGTCTACACCGTCTGCTGCCGTCTACAGCCTTTCCATTCTACGAGTCAGTAGTTAGTAGTTGTAGTAGTAGTGTATGGACTGTGGAGAAAGCGAGAGAAAGTACAAGAAAGCCAGAAAGAAAGTTAGAGTACTGCCCATTGCTGTACAGTTTCTGTGTTTTGACTGTGTTAGAGAAGGAGAGTGCATGGCATGGGCTACGATTCGGTATGGTATGGTATGGGATGGGAATTCGAACGGAGAAAGTAGCGTGGAGAAAGCAAGCAAGTGCAGAAGGAAAAAGACGAGAGAGACGGACAGGTTTAGACGGGAGTCAATGGAATGCTTCGCAGTGCAATGCAAGAGCAGTGCAATGTCTCCATGTACGTCAGTGGAGACTAGAAGTTAGATTGTAGTAAGCCCGAGTATCTGTACACTTAAAGTATAGAGCTTCTTCCGTGGGTACGAATGCCGGGGTATAGCTTACCATGTTGTCAGCGATCGATCTAGCTAACTCACAGCAGCATACTCCTTTATACCATACCATATCCATGGCCTATCCTACATCTATACTCTATATATGCTACCCCTATGCTTTCTCTTAGGCATGGCCCGCAATCCATATAGAGGCTCATGCATACTACATGTTCCTACTCTGACTCAACCCCAAGTCTCTCTACCTTCTCGAATACTTTCTGTACTTTCTCCGCTTTCTCCAGCCAGAGTCCCAAATCCAAAGTCTACAAGGAATGGAAAATGAAAACGAAAACGATCCACTGCTGCAGCGTCTCCCCTAAAGACTACTACTACTACTACTATTACGGTCCTACGATTCCCAGATATGATATTTCCCTATAATAATACGTGTCCATATAATAATATCTTCCCCTCTATAATTATACAATCTCGGTTGTCCATGTACGTTTTTTATACGAGGGAGTATAAGGCGCTTATATAATTTTACAAGTTCCTTTACTATTTCATACTCTGGGCTTCTTTTAAGCTTAGGTAGGTTCCTGAAGCGGAGTATGTACGTCTCTAAGTGAGCGCTATACGCACTCACACGAAAACCTACACCGACATAAAGTGGAAGTATAGCCATCATACCTACAGACTACAGAGTTATATGGCTATGGGCATTGACGTGTGGATACTGGTAGAGTTTAGATGGACGGATATGGTGGATAGTAGAGAGAGGGGAGACGTGACGAATCAGGAGTGAAAGCATATAGAGTTATAATAATGAGTGTATGTTGCTCTATAGAAGTGAGACTCGGAGTGCAGGGCTCATCGTCAGAGTTAGAGCCAGAGTCGGAGGCAAAGATGAGAATGTTGGAGAGAGCTTCTGCTTGTTGGAATATATACGGAACCTGGGATACACGTATATAGGATAGGCTATATAAGGGGATTGGATATTCGGATATTCGGATATTCTGTCGGAGACGGAGACGCAATCGCATTCGGGGAAGCAACAGCCAAAGCAAAGAGTCGGCAGTCGGGTTATTCCCCCTCCCCCCTTCCCACCCCCTTTAAAAAAGAATGCAAGGAATCCCCTTTGGTTTTCCTTCATCCCGAGAGTGAGTGAGTGAGAGTGCGAGTGCCATTCCAGTGCAGTGTGCCAATGCCAAGCCAACCAAGCCATTGCCATTATTCGATCCCAGTGTCAGTGTCAGCGCCGCACTAGTCCACTATTACACTGGCCTATATATCCACACCTATATATCTACTATAGGGCGACTCCTTATATCCTTATCCTCCTATGCTCATATCTCCGCTTATTACTATTACTACGACAGAACGGGAGCCAGCCAGCACACGTCTTCTATTTTAGAGACCAAACAGAACGGCACGACAGAACGTAGCGTAAGTACACTATAGTGAGCTACGTACATTAATTCAACTGTGAGACTGCTAATGATAATTGTTATTGCAGTGCAGTAGCACCAGTACCAGCAGCCGTGGTCCTATTTCCTATAGCCTGTATACGTACACCTCTCAACTATTATACACCACTCGGCTTCGGTTTCCTTTTCGCTCAAGACATATGGGAAGGCACATGCATTAAATACTACGTACTAGCGCACAGGTTGTCTTCCAGTCCGTTTTGCTTACGATTACGACTTTACTACTCAGGACGCGACGGTTACTTTCCCATGCCAAGAAAGACTCATATAGGAGAGTATAGTACTCAATTCAGATGCTAAACAGCCTATCTACTTGATCTTATCTGTACAAGTGAAAACCACTACCATGCTGATTGCAGTCCTACATAAATCCTAATTAAAACTCCCAGTGTACAGCTATAGAGTACAAATCCTCAAGTTTTACCAAGGCATAGTATGGAATGTAAACAGATAGAATAATTTGAATTTTAACACGTGTATATAGTATACATGGGTATTTGACAGTTGTATTTTACACTATATTTTAATACAAATGCATACAACTACGAGCAACAGCTCTTAGGTACTTTACTTTTACTATAAGGCAAGTTTCTACTACTAGTCCCTGTCGTCGTCGTTCTCTGAGCAGCATGAGGATTACTTAATACTGAGCAGGTTATTTGACGTGTGTAGTGTAATGATGCTATGGGGCTTCTATATTTATACAAAATTGCTAATGGGCTTCTGTTACAGACATACAGAGTGCGAGTGGTGTGTTGGTTGTTCTAATAAGATGGGAGATGTGAATATGGGAAGAGTACCGGCACCGGCACTGGCACCGGTACCGGTACCGGTGCGGGGAACGGAACCGGGAAGGAACGGTCGGAGTCTAGAGAGATAGTGGGTACCTTACCTATAGTATATATAGGAAATGGAGTGGTGGTGGCCGTGCGGTGGTTGGTGATGGTGGTTGTGATGGTGTGGTGAGCTAAGAGGAATACTAAATACGCCCTACAAATAAACACTATAAGCTTCACTCAACCAGAATAACATCTTGAAAGAAAGGAGAGAGGGAGAAAGTTGTGTTGGGCATGGAACTGGATCTGGATGTGTGGATGTCTGTCGGATGTCGGATGTAGTAGTGTAAATATTATAGAAATGTATATATATTCGTACGTACGATACGTCCACATGCAAATTTTATGTAGAGCTATTGTGCATAATAGATTACCCATATTAGAATATTAGGTACGGGTATAAACATGTGCTAGGCAGAGTCTATTAGACGCTGTGTGTAGTAGTGAAAGTCGCGTTGGTTGGTTTAAAGA
Organism: Dicyrtomina saundersi; assembly: GCA_034695245.1. Taxonomy (NCBI): domain Eukaryota; kingdom Metazoa; phylum Arthropoda; class Collembola; order Symphypleona; family Dicyrtomidae; genus Dicyrtomina; species Dicyrtomina saundersi. The sequence continues at coordinate 951 of JAQFZE010003389.1, read as the reverse complement.
AAATGTATAGGAGAAAGTAGGAGAAAGCAGAAGACAGAGAGTGGAGAGAGATGGTGTGTGTAGAGACTTTGCTTGGAGCAAAGCTGTCACTTTTCAATATTTCAGAGGCAGGAGAAAAATCTGAGGGAAGAAGTGAAAGTTGCATTTGCTTTCTCTCCTCACTTTCTCTCCGCTTACTCCGCTTTCTCCACTTTCCCAACTTTCTCCACTTTCCCCATGTAAATTCTAAGGATGGAGGGAGGACGTCACGATAAGGAAGCGATCTCCTTCCTACCTTTTTCCTCGTCTATAGGTCTCGTAGTATATTGTAGTGGTGTTGTTGTGGGGAATTGGCTCTGGCCGCTCTTCTATACGCTCCATATTTCCTTAAGACTAACAAGCTTTGGTTTTGGCTTGGTTCCTTTTTTTGGGGGGCTCAAGCTCCTATTTCTCAAATGTTCTATATGTTCTTTCTAACTCTCTGTGTGTCTGGCTGGGTGATTTGCTGACTGGAAAAATCTCGAACGAAACATGTGCCTGATGACACACACATGTGAATTATATATTTGTTTTTATATTTCACGCCTTATATATTACCCCCATCCATATCGTCTATGAAGAACCAAAATGACCCATATCCATTTTTAGCTAAAAACTATATCAGCTATCTACAAAAATACTGAAATATAAATATGTCTTGTAAGCATATAAATAGAAAATTTTGCACTTTTCAAAAATATGTAAATATAACATTTTAAACTTTTTAAAAACATGGAATTAGAACATTTTGTACCTTTTCAAAGACATGGAATTAGAACATTTTGCACCTTTTCAAAAGCATTAAAGTAGAGTATTTTAAGTTTTTCAAATACTCTTAATTAACATTTTATGCATGTTTCTCATTTTGTTTTTATGACATAGCTCATTTTGATTCTAGCTTAAATTAAATATGGGTCATTTTGGTTCTTCACA
>JAQFZE010003388.1:0-12697 GCA_034695245.1 Dicyrtomina saundersi | reverse complement strand
GGTAATCTATCTGTCCATTCAGGTCTGCAGTGAGTGCGCAACTATCGATATAAATAAACATTAGCGATGCGAAGCCCAATGCGGTACAGTATAATACTATATCGCGGGACCTTCAAATCATACAGTAAAAATTGTATAAAGAGTGAGTTAATAACTTCTGAAGTTCAAACTCGATACTCAATACAAACAAGGCGTAACTCATTGTCAACGCATGTCTGCCTGTCTGTCCGTCCCCTTGTCGCACGCTACAGGTAGCATTTTTGAACCGATTAAATTTAAATAACTTCTAATCCCCCACAAATGCGAGGGAGACGTGCTGTATGGTTTTTGACCCAGATCGCAATTATAGTTTGTTCGCAATTAACAGTTAACTGTTAAATGGACCAAAAATCAAAATCTCGGTGTCGGCATAAATAAAAGGGCGAATTTACATGTCATGCACATACCTAGCTAAGAGCTGGTTAAGTTTTTCCTATATAAAGACACGTGGAAATTTTTCAGGAATTTACATTGCGAGGATAGGTACTTTTATCTATGTACGTCCACATGGCAGCCTGGTATAGCGGTCGTGGGTTTGGGACAGCAATGTGGAATTAGAAAATCTCTATGCTCAGGTCTGGGCTCCAGACTTCGATTACCAGCTCAGCTATTCGGCTTCGCAGCTGCTATCCCGAATGTGTTACATGTTTAAATACACTATAGAAAGCCACAATGATATTAAATAGTCCAACTTAAAAACTTCTTCAACTTAATTTAACTTCATGTCATGAACATACGTACATGTGTAATATATGGTGGGGGATCGTCGATAAACGACGTCCTTCAAATATCATAGTTTTAAGTACCCCCCATTCAAAATTTAAAATTTTGTCCAACCTATTTTAAATAAACGTCATGCACATACGTATATGGGTTATAAGATAGTTAGGGATCGCCCATAGATGACGTTCTTCATATTTCAGAGTTTTTAGTACCCCCCTTTCCAAGTTTAAAATTTTTCCCAAGCAACTTTAGCTACAAGTCATGCACTTACGTGTATGTATATGGGTTACAGATAGTTAGGGATCGCCCATTAATGACTTCCTTCATTCATATATCATAGTTTAAAGCACCCATCTTTCCAAGTTTAAAATTTTGTTCAACAAATTTTAACTACACGTCATGCACATATGTATATGGGTTATAGATAGTTAGGGATCGCCCATAAATGACGTCCTTCATATATCATAGTTTTAAGTACCCCCTTTACAACTTTAAAATGTCTTCCAACCTTTTTTAACTACATTCCGTGAAAATACGCATATGGCTTACAGACAGTGAGGGATCGTCCATAAATGACGTCCATCAAATATCCTAGTTTTAAGTACCCCCCTTTACACGTTTAAAATTTTTTCCAACTAATTTAAACTAAATTCAGTGAAAATACGTATATGGGTTACAGATGGGGAGGGATGGTCCATAGATGACGTGCTTCAAATATCGTAGTTTTAAGCACCCCTCTTTACACGTTTAAAATGTTTTCCATCCTATTTTACCTACATTTTATGAGCATACGAATATGGGTTACATATGGTAAAGGATCGTCCATAAATGGCATCATTCAAATATCTTAATTTTAAGTACCCCCTGTTCGTTATGCAACCATTTCAGAAACTGATGTCGTTAAAATGCGATGCTACTAGTCTACAGCCAGACCTATTGAAAAGACCCATGAAGTCTATTAATGGACGATCCCGAATGTGTTACGTATTAAAATACAACATGGAAAGTCCCTAATGATATTGAATGGAAGAACTACAATTTTTTGCAACCTGTTTTAATTATATGCCATGAAAACACGTATATGGGTTATAGATAGTGACGAGTCGTCCATAAATGGCGTTATTCCAACATCATCACTTTAAGTATCCTTCTTTTATTAGTGTAACCATTTCATAAACTGATGCTATTAACATAGGATGTTACTAGCCTTCAGCTCTTATTTTGGTACTTCTCGCACCCGCACCATTCGTATGAATTCCACTCGTACCGGCACAAATTTGGCCAGCACCTTTTGCAGCGGCACCATTCTTGCCAAATATGCGCGGACACAGTCCTCTATTTACCACACACTTAATAAAATAAGAAATTCAAGAGCTGGAAGGTGAGTTAAGCTCTATCGCAATTTAAGCATTGCAACAATAGGGTTCTACTCTTTTATTCAAGCCTAATTGCGCTGTAGGCTCAGCATCTACTTCGGGCCCCTGGTCGACAAATTCGGCGCCAAGCCCCGGATTTTAAGATGCTGAGCTTAATCATCTATTGAAATGGCCATGTCCGTCTGTCTGTCGATGTGTATTTTTTTGTCGTACTTCACAGGTCACAGTTTTTAACTGATTTTCTTCAAAAAAAAATTTTAACGACCGCAAATGCGAAGGAAATGTGCCCTATTATTTTTGGGGTTGATTGGATTCACCAGTTTTTTACAATTAACGGTTGAATGAACCCCTGTCAAAACGTGTTAAAAGGATACAAACAAAAAGCCGGCGCTTCGCTCTGGATTTGGCGACCATTGGGCCGAAGCATATGCTGAGCTTACAGCGAATTGGTTTGATCACTGGTAAACCAAGTTTTTGTAGTAAATTTCGCATAAAACTTGCGGTTAACGCCGTAGGTCAGCTGCAAGTTGTACCGCTGCTAAAAAAAGTGCTGGGTACGATTGGTGACAGTACAAGTGGGTTAAGTGCGAGTTTTAGCATTACGAGTGGGCAGAGTAAGACAGGTGCTGGTGCGTGTGGGCTTGGTAACAGCGCCACAAGTTCAAGCTCGCTGGGTATGAAAGGTGCCCTATACGAATGGGCTTGGTAAGAATGGTGTCGGTACAAGTGGGCTTGGCCTAAATTTTGTTTGTACTAGTGCAATGGGCAGAGTACGAATGATACAAATGAGCATGGCAAGTATAGCGCCAGTAAGAGTAGGATAAGTACCCGTTTTGCTGAAAGCAGTGCTCGGGGTACGAGTTGGCTTGGCAAGAATAGCGCCGGTACGACTGTGCTAGTTACAAACTTTGCTGGTACCAGTAAGCAGGGTACGAGTGATACGAATATGCTTGATAAGAATATCACTAGCACGTACGTAATCAACGTGAGATCATTTATGCCCTATCCCTAAGCTGTTTAATTTACGTTAATGCGATGACAGGTGATTAGGCGGCCCTTAAAGGATTTGTGACAAACACCCAAGAAGTTTATTTTAGTGGTGATGTGATACCTGGTTGGTGAGTTGGTTCTAATGGGTAATTTACGTGACATCATTTGTGCCAAACCCCTTAGCCGTTTACCTAATGTTATTGTTATGACAGGTAGGTAGGTGGATCCTAGAGGATAATTAACATGTCATAAGTTTAGAAATTAGGTAAACATATATCATTAACATAGGATTTGTCTAGTATACGTACAGGGATCGTCCATAAATAACGTCATCCAAATTTTTATTTTAGCATTCCTGTGTCATTAGTTTAAGCATTAAGTAAAGAAATAAATAAAAATAAATAAATATTCATTAAGTCGATATAACCGAAGTTCTTACAACCAGACTTAACAAATCATTGTGGGTGAGGAAATTGGAGGCTACCGCGTTAGATCGTCTCGGTCTTTGTACCCTTTCACCTATCCCCGTCCCCTCCTCCACAGTAAAGGAGTCCCATTCCCTAGGCCTCTACAGTAAGTAGTGGTCACTAAGAAGCACCGAAGGAGATTGGGTTTCAATCAACTATCCAGTGACGTTTACCGTACAACACCGAGCCGTAAACGATTAGCAGTGGCCGAGGATCAAAGCCAGGTCTAAGACTGTAAAGTTCGTTACAGTCTGCAGTCCTAACCGCTCACCCAAGCACGCCTGCTTTAAGCATTAAGTAAACATATCCTTAACATGGGATTTTACTAGCATACGTACAGGGATTGCCCATAAATGACGTCATTCAAATTTTACCATTTTAGGTATCCCCAATGTCATTAGTTTAGAAATTAGGTAAACATATCCTTAACATAGGATTTTACTAGTATACGTACTGGGATCGTCCATAAACGACGGCATCCAAATTTTATTATTTTAGGATTCCCTGTCATTAGCTCAAACATTAGGTACACGAATATCCTTAACAGCACAAATATACATACTGGGATCGTCCTTAAATGACGTCGTTCAAATTTTAACATTAAGGGATCCCCCGGTCATTAATTCAAAAACTAAGTAAACATATATCCTTTATATGAGAGTTTACTAGTATACGTAAGGGGATCGTCCATAAATGATTTCATCTAAATTTTATTATTTTAGGATTCGCTGTCATTAGCTCAAACATTAGGTAAACGGATTAGTTTAAAAGTTAAGTAAAGGAATATCCTTAACATCCGATGTGTTGTTACTAGGGATACACACAGGGATCGTCTATAAATGACGTTATTCATATATCACCATTTTAATTTAAGTATCCTCCATGTCATTTGTTCAGAAATTAAATGAACGAATTTCCTTATCATGGATTGTTATTAGCATTAGCATACATACTAGGGTCGTCCATAAATGACGTCATCCAAATATCACTATTTTAAGGATGCCCCTAGCATTAGTTCAAACATTTGGTAAACTGCTATCTTTAACATGAGAGTTACAAGTATAAATAAGGGGATTGTTCATAAATGACGTTATCTAAATATTATCAAATCAAGGACTCTCCAACCGTCGTTTGTTCAAAAAATAAATTAAACAATATTCTTTACATGTAATGTTACTATTAAACATACGGGGATCGTCCATAAATAACGTCATCTAAAAATTACTATTTTAAAGATCTATTTTTCATTAATTAAAGTCCATACATTTATGAAAATGAGAAATTTACGTAAGAGAAGTAAAAGGACCGTTAGTCGCTGTCGTAATTTGAGCGTTGCCACAATAGGGTTCTGTTGTTTTTTTAAAGCCAATACTCCCTGTAAGCTCAGTATCTACTTCGGGCCCCCGTTCGACAAATCTGGCGCTTCCCGCCGGATTTTTTTGTGTAGGTTACATGCAAGGCATGACTTCGAGAAATATTATAATTTTACATAATAATACAGAAATCCATAAAAAAGGGTTGTGGTATGTACATATTATGAAATATCTATGAGATAAATCTTCGTATTCGAAATTGTAAACTATTGATTAAGACTTGGAAGTTAGAGAGACATGTTTAAGCTTTAGTTGACATCGGGAGGTCAAGTTGGTGGTGCACAGACTAGAAACTGAGAAACCATGAAATGAAGCTATTTCAATGGGATCTCGTTGTGCGACTTTTAATTTATTGTGTGGAAACAACTTGACCTCCACAGGTCAAATTTAAATAGTCGCTAGTTGGTTTTAATTCAAAAATAATTAAAGCACTGAAGTGATTGTAGAGGGAATTGCCAAGCCTGATGAGGCAATATCATGGGAATACACTGTATTCTAAATTTTATGAATCATATTAAAGTGCACTCCAATTAAAACTCAACTGAACACTAGTTTAAAACTTCAAAACTGGCCACAAATATATTGTAGGAACGTATTAGCTAGATAATACGTAGTCACGCACAGTATTTGATAAAAACCGAATAATAAAATTTATTAATATTGTATGGTAATAAATTATTAAGCGTAAAAAATATAAGTAATGCATAGCTTAAACAAAACTAGCGTGGCCTGAGTAAAAAGCGACCATTCTCGTTAAGTATAAAATGTGACCCTTACTCCTCACATGATATAACTAGAAAATCAAAAGCGATTGCTTTATAGGAAGTAGTTTAGAAATAGTTTTAGTTCTTAAGCCCAATATCTTTCTGGAATATTCCACAACAGTAGCCCGGAAGCCCCCGTGATAGACGCCGGATGATCTGGACAGTCAAGAGTAGAACTAAACAAAGTTTAACGTAATGTATTTTAGTAGGACTGTTTTTAATTAGCTGCATCGCACGCGTAGGTCATATATGCTCATAATGTTTGGTACCAGTTTTTGGATTGTGGACCTTGAGGCCTAGTCCAGAAAAATCGACTCTCTCATAGCCAAAAAACAACAAAACTTTGTTTTGTCGGAAAATCCAGAAATCCATCTCAGTACTGGACAGACCAGAGGCTCACACGAGGCCTTCTTGACTAGGCATGTGGTCCAGTTCAGAAGGATCTTGGACATGTGGACTCGTCCTTTCCGGACTATAGGTTTCTTCTAAACACCCCCATATATGCCGTAGGCCAGATGATGCTATGCAATTAAACATATTTGTTGACGACCTCTTTATAATCATTTACCTAACTCAACGTCACTTGAGAACAGTCTAGTGTCGTCACTAACTACACTCTCCGTAAAGAAATCTAAACTTGCAGTACGAAGTTAACTGAATTTCATTAAAAGTGCATTACGATGGCCTTGATATATACCGACTCACCTCGAGGTGCTAACGTGATTTGTAATGCCATTCCCCTCTCTAAATATCAACTCCCCCGTTGTATAATCTTACATATGAAAATTTCAATTTTGACATATAGCGTTACCGGTGACGGGACGATTTGTCGGTTGTAAACTCGTCGGGCGATTTTGAGTACTAAGGTAATTCGTCGGGTTCATTTTTTGCGTATACTACTAAGGTAATTCGTCGGTTTCATTTTTTGAAAAGTTAAACGGTTCGTCGGGTTTATTTTTTTCGTTGGCTTCATTTAACGAAAACTTAAAGGTTTCCCTCGGTGTGATTTTACTTAAACCTATTTGTGTCGTCGGTATAATACTTATAAGACTGCTTGAACTCTAAATCAGCAATCAATTACACTGTTATGCAAAGCATTTGAAAAATGGATATGCTTGCATCGATTCATTTGTTTATGCATATTATATAAGTATGGCACAATTTAAATCTAGTATATTTCTTTTTTCTGTCGCAGTTACAATCTATAGGAGAGCTTGGTGTAGGTACTAAAAGTTTTTACAGGTAAATGGACCAGTTGCACGCTCCGAGCGTCTGGCGGAATTATTGTGAAGCTGCTAAGGAAATCAATGCAAAATTATACTATCTTCTTAATGGTTAACTTACCAATATGAGGTTTATAGGAGCAAATTAAAGATAACTGTACGATTACCACTTTAAGATCATTCATTTGTACGTACCATGCCTGTGCTGACCGTAAAATTGATTCACAGGTCAAATTTTTAAATCTCTGGCCCGCGAAAACGAATGGGTGTATGTATTTCAATGAAAAACTCGCACTGCATTTATGAATATCTTTCCTGGGGGATAAAGTATAAAGACGTTAATGAAAGTACAGTACGGGTTTTCCATTGATTTCCGACCAGGTTGACAGTAATTCCACCAGACGCACAGAACGTGCAACCGGTCCATTAACAATCATGGATTCTTCAATAGAAATGAGCTATTTTGAATTTGAGCAGGACGACTTTACTTTGACGATGAAGTGTTAAGTGATAGTGAATTAGATGACTTGGACGGCAGTTATGTGTGCGGGAAAACTGAAAGGGGAAAAGGTATTATTATTGGATTTAAGGGGTTCGAGTACACATTCAGGAAACGCGAACCGACTGGAAATGTACATAGTATATGTAAATAGAACATTTTGCACTTTTCTGAATCAAGTAAAAAGAACATTTTAAACTTTTCTGTTAACATTTTGGAGCAAACCAAAAGCGACAGAAATCTGGAACGAAGACTAGCGGGCAATCAGCCACCAGAATCTCGCCCAAGATACGATACATCCGTTTGAACTCATAAGATTATTGTCTGCAGTAAGCTCGTGGAATTTAGATGCTTACAATGCATCATATGAAATTATTCAGAATCACAAGACATTGAGATACACCAAGCAGATGCACCAGATGCACCAATCATCACATCACTATCGAAAAACATAAACGAAAACTGTCGACACAAGTTCAAATGTTATGCGGTACTACTTCAAAGCCAAATAACACTCCTCAGATGAAGACACGCTCGAAAGCGAAAAGTTTGATTCCTTTAAGTATTCATGATGAAATGTGACACAAGAGTGCACTTAATGTTTTGAAATGTATTAAAATTTATGTTGTTTATTGTATTTTTATTTAATTAATTTAAAATTTTATTTTAACTTGACAAGGAACAATACAGTTCCGCTTTTGGGGGACAAGGAATCACCTCTTCGTGGTGTCCCCGGGGTAACGCTAACGATTCCGACGAACTGCCCAACTTTGCAAAAAATGACGCCGACGAATTGCCTTCCGACGAGTTTATAACCGACGAATCGTCCCGTAATCAGCGTTACCCGCATGATATTGTGCGGATGAACCAGAAAACCATCATCCCCTCTGCAGATTTTTAGTTATGTTCTGTACATTATAGAGCAAAAAATTGCGCTTTTAAAGGAACTGTTCTGCAGAATTGTATTACAGCGCTATTTTTAAAAGTTATTTTAGAAACAATATTTTTGTGTAGTAAAAAATCATAATTGTCAAAAAGAATGAAAAACTTCATATAATCGACAAAAATTATTTCAAACCAAACTTTAAGTTTAACTCATTAGGTAGACAAAAAATCATACTAGCTTTAAAGCAAAATATTCAGTAAACAGAAAGCGTCGACAGGGCTGGTTTTTCTTGTGCACGGACGCATATTATATTTTTAAAGTTTGTACTCGCGTGATTCATTCAGTTGGCACGCGTACGCGTACGGTAATTATAATTTATAGACTCATACACGCACTAATACTAAATTTATGTTGTGTTTTCGTATTGTACAGTGCTGCTGCTGCTACATTTGAGTTTTCAAATTAAAATCAACCAAGAGCACAAGTGCATTAATGATTAAAAATAACAACTTCAACACCAATTTTATGTAACGAAATAATTAAATTATTTATATATACATAGTATTGAGCGTAATGCATTTTACAGGGTTCAAAGTAACAACTTATCCGAATAAAAATCTATAAACCCCAGAAGCTTTGGTTTTTGATATCAGTCTCAAACAATTTTAATCAGCTTCTTTTGTTAATCAGGCTTGAATTTGAACATTTGATGTTGTGGTCATCTTTATATTTCATTTCATCGGATTTGTCCAATTCTGAACGAATAAATGCAGCTAACTTGCCGGGAAAGTTCTCCAATCCATCATATCCTGCAGAAAGTTTAAAATGGAAGGATTGCATGACATAGCAGATATTGAGTGCACCCATTATGTATCGTGCGTTTGGGGAAGACACATGTACTGGTAATAATAAAACCCACCTGGAAAGGAATTCACATCAATGATTGCATGGCGACCAGATGAAGCATCGACAACCACATCAACACCAAATAAACCAAGCCGCAAAACTTTTCGAATTTTATTAACTATTCTGTCTAGAATTTGTTGGCAAGGCATACGATTTTCACACAGAACATGTCGACTTTCCTGAAACGTCAATTGACTGCAGGAACTTGGTTTAGAAACGTCTCCACTATTGAAATGTATCGATTTGATGTCTGAAATTTAATTAAACTTCATTTGCCAACAATGTCAAAAATGATTGTACAAGGTATGTGTTACGTAGTCTATATTGTTATACCTTTGGAAGCAGTTAAATTTTTGATGGAAGGTCTTTTAACAAGCACGTACTTGTCACCCAGTGCAAACAGTTTATACAGGACGGCATTATGATTCACAAAAGATTGGACAACGCAAGGGAAGCAGCACTCAGAAAGCCCATTTTCATTAAAAACCAACGTCATCTAAAATTTATAAAGAAGGTGACACTTACAAAAGAAGTCTACCCATAAAATAAATTTTGAAAAATTATTTTTAGTCTTACAACATGCGGGTTACAAGATTTGTTTGGTATTACACCAACCTCATGAGCAGAACTAGATCCATGAGCTACAATTGGTTTACAAACTGAAATATTGATATAATTATATGTAATTATAATATATAATCATTGCAATACTGATTAAAATATATGAGATTTCCTGCAAAAGTCGGATAATTTAGAATCAACGCAAACTATAATATGACTATATTGTATAATAATTCGAAAAAACTTAACTAAACTCAATGAACAAAATTATATAATGTTGAAATCGTACCCAATGGAAACGAAGCTTTAGAATTCCGCAACATCTCAATATTTTGCGCAAGATTATTGGACTTCAAAATTACAAAAGGTGGAACGAATACCTCTTCTACAATCAAAAAAAGTAAGTGACAAGCGCCACAAGTCCACAAATTATATTAAACAAACGAAACAAAAAATTAAGTAGATTTTTCAAACAAGCCTACGAAATACTCACCGTCACTAACGAGTTCGTGAATAATGCTGTATGTTCTAAAGCGATCGATGACCGCTCTAAGGCAATCGATGGGGTCTATCACAATAACGTGTGGATTTTCACGTGAATACGATTCAAGATTAGAAACCAATATTCCAGCCTAACAAAATTAACAAATTTATACTTTGTAGTTAATTAGTTATTGCTACCAAAAATTTGATGGGGCAAAATATATAACTTACGTCTTTGTTTCCTAAGTCAGCCTTGGTGATCAAATCCGTCAACTTATGCAGTATGATGTCAAATGGTCCTTGATCATTTAGAGGTACCGTTAAGTCAATCTATGCAGAAAATTCCCTTTACATTAAGTACGGCATTTTTAATGCTGCTAAATAAACGTGTATACCTATTCAACATATTACTAACGTACCTTAACGGCTTCGATGTTTAGCGCTCTGAAATACAAAGACAATTATTATATATACAAAATATAAAGCATGTAGCATCTAACGGTACTCAAGTATCGACACCAATAGTCATACATAACAGTAACCAATATTAATCATACGAAATTTTTTGAAACTCAAATTAAATATTTTACAAAATGCAATTGCTATAAATAATTTAAATTTTAGTTTTACAATTTAAAAGTTAAATTTACCCCAGCTCCTCTAAAACATCCTCCAATGCCAGTTTCTTTGATTTCCGTTCGCTCAGCCAGTATCCAAGACGCTTTTGAGGAGCCATAACGCTTTATTTCTCGTAGAAATCTGTGTACAGAAAAATAAACATTACTACTTAAATGCAGATTATTGTGGTCATGCACATAATTTGCATCATTGACACCATCGTTTCTACAAAATTGTATTTTTTCCACCTGCTAAAAAAGTAAAATGGGATCAATTTGGTCAACTTTGACTGTTATTACTGTTAACTTAAAGTTGTAATTTAAACATTTAGCAAAATAAACTGCTAAGCTGAATGTATCAGATTTACAGAACCCCAACAAATTCAATGTATATTTGCAGTTTTTCAAGTCTTGGATTTTTGCATTGTGAAACATAAAAAATCATTAAAGTTGAGTATGAAATTTTAAAAATCTTTTAATGATGATGTAAAAATGAAATATTACTATTAATAGCTAATGCTAGAACTAAAACTGTTCTCCTTAAAATGCCTAATTGTATTCCATGTAAATTAGACTGCGCAGACACTTAAAACAAAAACTAAATTTACAGTTCAGCGTTTGGGTTTATAATACATTTAAAATTAAGGTGGTGTATTTCTTTGTAAATGTCACACATTGTTTTCTTCATAGAATTTAACTAATCAATGCAAATAAAAATCGTTTGCACTCATGGGTCAAAATTAAGGAGGTGAGGCTTCCAGATTTCCTAAATTCAGACTCAATATCGTGGCAGTTGGTCAAAAGTAAACGGGAACGGCCAGCGGGCCGAAGACCGAAGATGTGACCTACAAGCTGCCCGAAGAGCCGAAGACAGATCTGCAACCTATCCGAAAAATAAATCTGCAAATGAGCTGAAGGCCGAAGAACCGATGCAATTCAGCCGAAGCCCGAAGACTGCAACCTACCCGAAGACCGAAGACTCTTCGGCTGGGCTGCAATCTAGCCGAAGAAGTACCATGCAAGTTGGCCGAAGCCCGACGCTATTCTGCAACTTGGCCGTGCAAAAGCACTTCGGCACAATCTACCCGAAGACCTTCGTCTGAAACTGCAACCTACCCGAAGACAGAATTTTTATTAAATAGCTTAATAATCTTTGGGGAAAGTTATCACGTAGGTTATTACTCAAAAATTAAGAAAATCTCCAATACAACTATTGCAATGCAATAAACTATTGGTCCTTTTCACATTGTTGATTGTATGCATCAAAAGAATCATTTAAAAATAGAAATTCAAATGATATGAATTAATTTTTGAGGAGATGATTTTGGGGGTCACTATTCTAGTTGCTTAACCAATAGTTAAAATCCGTGTCCTAACACTTTCCTGTCAAAGAAAAGCCGTTTCCTTCTATCGATATGGTTAAGGAAAGAAACGGTTTTGGTTTTAGCAAAAAAAGGAAAGACATGGCTTTGTTTCTAGCCAAGAATGAAAGGCGAAAGGAAACGGATTTGATCCTTCACCGACGATAAATAAAGATAGCAGCCGTTGTCAATTTATTGCACGCATTATAATGAAATGATGAAAATATTTATTAACATTCAAAATAGTTCGAAAAGTTGTAAATCAACAATCCCGACTGAGTAATTTGTATGAATTCTCAGTCTTTTGGCAGTGAATGTCTAACAGTAACAGTACTTGGTGTTGAGTAATTTAATTCACTTGATTTTACCTGGCGTTCCTTTTGGTTGGCCATGGCTCATATCTAAACTGGGGGGGGGGGGGGGGGGGTT
>JAQFZE010003387.1:0-12697 GCA_034695245.1 Dicyrtomina saundersi | reverse complement strand
AACATGGAATTAGAACATTTTGCACCTTTTCAAAAACATGTAAATAGGACATTTTAAATTGTTGAAAAACATGAAAAAAGAACATTTTACGTTTTTCAAAAAGTCCTAATTAACATTTGACGCATGTTTCTAATTTTGTTTTTGTGACATAGATCATTTTGATTCTAGTTTTAATTGGATATGGGTAATTTTGGTTTGGTTCTTCACAGACGATATGCCATGTAGATAGCAATGATCCCAAGAACAGCTGCCAAATAAATAGAAATAATATAGGAATTCAGGTTATTTCAGATATGCTCACCACCCACGTTGACTCTTCACTATCAAATGATTACAAAATGTACCTATAGTAATGTACCTATGTTGAAATTGAGCAAATTCGTTCTAAAAGGCTCACAGTCTAAATTAATTACAGATTACTACAAACAGATTATACACATCTATTTAAATCGTTTGGAAAAGTATTATTTTTTAATTACATGTTTTTGATGAGTGCAAAATTCCCTAATTACATTTATTACATCAACTACTTTCAAGTAATTACACAATTAAGGATGAAACTTGAAAACTTCAAATATGTAATTATTTATAATGCTGTACTGTATAGTTTAAAGACAGCGGATATTACTTCTTATCTCTACTGGAAGATTAGTTATGGTCGTTATGGGATGTGATGGAATTATTGTGTCAATTGTGTGACTGTCTCACATCATATAGCACGAGCCCATTAGATTATATAATAGAAGTGACAGGATGATGGTTGGTCGTGGGTGCTGGTCACGTAGGAGTCCGGTAGCTGTGGGTATGTAAAGGATTGTCCGGATGTTCAGCAGGGAGAAAGCTTCAGAGTCGGAGCTCAACTCATTGAGATGATAGATGTTGGACTGTCTCGCGTGAAGTGAGCATCAAACGGATGCATATGGAAATATGTTAAGTGCTCATATGCATGAATGAATAGAGACGTGAAGGGGGGAAAGGGACAGTAATGTGGATGGAATACGAAATAAGTGAGGAGCAGCCTGTTTTTGTGGACCGTCTTACGTATAACAAGGACCACGGAAGCCTTATTTTATTTACGTGTTGAAAAGGTCTAGGCGAGAGACAGGAGTAGGAGAACCTGCGGGAGAGGAAACCAAAGGAGGGAGGATTCTTCTGCGATTGCAACATTAAACTTTGAAATGAGTAGATACATACACAAGGCATAGTTACTAACACGAACTCCATCACACAGCAGCACATTCACACTGCCCATTTTGCCATTACATATTTGAGACTCTCATGACGACAACGACAACGACGACGACGACGACGACGCTCAGCTGTATTTCAATTTTCAATTTCCCTCGCTCCTCATGTTATTTTTCAATTCAAACTCTGGAACGAAACTCTCTCAATTCAATTTCGAATTCGAATTCCAATTGACGAATAGGGCAAGAGGCCGAGGTCTACAATATAAAGACAGAGACAGAGAGAGAGAAGAGCACATGTAGAAATTGTCAATTCCGATTCCCATTTACTTTTAACATTTAATTTCCTCTGCTGCACCAGTACCAGGACCAGTAAACCAGCGAGCCAATATATATTATGTAGTCAAAGGAAGAAGATGAGGAAATGTTTTATGTTCCCGTCCCGAGGCTTATTGTCCCTCTTTTTCCGTGCTGACTTTTATAGTGAAGTCAATTAGGCGGGAGGAATTTGGGATTTGGTGTCCCAATTTTGTAAATAATAGTAAATAAATAGGAATGCATTTTTGTTTTCAATAAATTTGAAACTCTTGAGGGAGGGAGCTCTCTCGCCATTTATTTGGTTTTCTACAAATTCCAACAACATTTTATTCACGTACGCATGTCCCAATCCCAATGTAACTCTGTGATCACTAAAGACTACATAGACGGATGTTGAGTGTAGATTGGAGAATGAGAGATGACAGCTTGAGCCAGATCGTGAAGAGTCTCTCGCTCTCAGCTCACTAGTCAGTCCATGACCATGGTGAATTATTATTTGAGGAGAGAGGCTGTATAGGAAATAATGTAAATAAATAAATGGAGTAGTGACTGAACAATGAACAGTTGTAGACACTCTATAGGAGTCTGTCTATGTTAATATGTTTTTTCTTACACACATTTTTACTTCGTTTTTTTTTCTCAAGCAGTTCTCACAGTTGTTAAAAGAGACTTTGTTTTTAAACATAAAGTAAGTAGGTAGGAAATATATCGCTTGTGAAGAACCAAAATGACCCATACCCATTTTTCCCTAAAAACAATATCAACTATCTACAAAAATATTGAAATACGCCTTGAGAGTTTTTAAATAGAACATTTTGCACTTTTCAAAAATATGGAATTAGAACATTTTGCACCTTTTCAAAAACATGGAATTAGAACATTTTGCACTTTTTCAAAAACATGGAATTAGAATATTTTACACCTCTTCGAAAACATGTAATTTTTTAGAACATTTTACACTTTTCAAAAACATGAAATTAGAACATTTTGCATCTTTTCAAAAACATGAAATTAGAACATTTTGGACCTTTTCAAAAACATGGAATTAGAACATTTTGCACCTTTTTGAAAACATGGAATTAGAACATTTTGCAACTTTTCAAAAACTTGGAATTAGAAAATTTTACACTTTTCAAAAAGTCTTAATTAACATTGTACGCATGTTTCTTATTTTATTTTTATGACATAGCTCATTTTGATTCTAGCTTAAATTGGATATATGGGTCATTTTGGTTCTTCATAGACGATATTATAAAGTATGTAGAAGTACAGTCTGTCCTTATGCCGTACGTGTCGTACTTTATATTTCCGTCTGTAAACAGATTAATCTTAAGACTCGAGTTTTGTTTAACTGTTGTAATTTTTTTTCTTCAAATATTACAAATGAAATGAAATTATCTAATGCATTCTAATTTTTTTTCCCCTATGTTTTCTTCTTCTTAGGACGACGTAATTATGAAGTCTTTGCAGTCATTCACCACGACACTATGAGTTCTTGCTTATTCTTACACTAATAAATATAGCTATTATATTTAAATATATAAAACACAGATACTTTCTCCACTGAAATTATTCGATTACTTCAAAAGTCCAGCTTCCTGTCAAATGGTAAGTCTTACCTTTCATTTACTCATATATATTTGGATTTCAACGTTATTATTACGCAGAGTACCTATATACCTATACCTATATATGACTTTTCTAATCTTAACAATGTGCAATGTATGGATTTTTCAACCACAAAAAAACTATATAAAAATGAATTAGCCATGGATTTATTATATGATTTTTTTCTTTTTAAAAATGTATGTACGTGACGACATATAAATTATTATTATTATTATTAAATATTTTTTAAATAATTTACATTATATATGTGATCTTAATTTCAAACGTGAGAAAAATTCAAATCAACTAATTGATTAGTTTATTATAAATTTATGAATATTTTCAACCCCCGTGTTATTATTATTCTAATGCAATTGTCAATTCAGAAATTCCAAGGTCTTCGTACAACTTGTGCTCTGTAAATAGAGGTGTACGTGTGACATTTTTGTATGTACCTACTTGTGAAGAGAAGCTATATATATATATATAACTATACCAAATACGAATATCTACCGTTACAATGAAAATACATGTGTAATTCATTGATTACATATTCTCTAAATAATTGTGTGCTCGCGACGCTTGCTCATCACGTTCCAAAAAAAATTTGAAATCAGTTGGATTTCAATTTTAAAAAAATGATGTCATAATATCATCATCATCATCAACATCATCAACATCATGGATCATGGGATGGCTATATAAAGTGTGATGACAGTGGTGGACTTTTTAATTGTTCCCTTTCCTTTATTCTCTAGACGATCAACAAAATTCAAAGGGTGTACACAGACACCACACACACACACAGACACACACTCAAGGAAATTAAATAATTATTTAATCAAAAGAAAAAAAAGTATTGAACTTACTTTGAAGAATTGGATAAAAAATAAATAGAAAATAGGGAAAGAGGGAAATTGAGGAAAACACATGCTCATGAAATTTAAGAACGTGACTTTTTTTTAGCAGTGCAAACTCCTTTTGTGTGTACTCAATCGTACTGTGGAATTCTAGTCATTTCTGTTTCATTTGACAAATACACACACATAACACTAAACGACGCCGACGCCAGACAGTCATCATCGTCACCGACACCGCCACCGCCGCCGTCGGTTGCTGCTACCTTCCCTATACTACTACAACTACTACTACTACTGCTATCACCATTACCTGAGAATTTACAATAAATAAATCCTAGTATACTAGCAAGAAAAAAAAAGGAAAAGGAAACCTACGACATACATACATAAATAAACTAGAACGTTGTTTACTGTCACACTTTACCATACCGCAGACTATAGGAATAAGATAATATATAATATATACATACAAAAATAAAACTAACCATAACCATAACGATAACGATAAAGCTCAGAGACATGGGAGTCGTCATCGAACTCGATCAGTTTCCATTATCAAAAAAAAAGAAGAGAGCTGCAATGCATACAAACATAGAATGTGAGGGATGAGAGAGCGGACTAGAAATGGGAAGCGATAGGAGCTGATTGTGAGAGAAGTGAAAGTCGGACAGTGAGAAAAAGGGGAAAGTGAAAAAATGGGAAACTGTAGAAGAAGAAAAAAAGCTGAGGGAACTGGTAAAATATGGGAATCTTATTGAGATGAAGATAAAGATGAAGTTATATCCGTGTGGAATGAAAAGAAAAAGGAGGAGGAGGAGAAGGTTTGTACTGGAAGGGCTGCTGTGGACCGGAGTGAGAGGGAGAGAAGAGCTTGATCAGAATTGGTGTACAACAAAAGAGGACAAGGGGAGTTAAATATCGAACAAGATAGAACGGAGATGGAGATGACAGCGGTGAGGAGAAGCGGAAATCGCCCAGTTGGACACTTTCTCCATAATGCTCCCATATAGAAGAGACGGAGAGAGCTTGGAGCAAGGTGATACAGACAGGATATGTATCGACCCAAAATCTAGAATCCACACTCTTCATACAGGGCAGAAACAGAGCTACTCTCACAAATACGAGCCAAAACCAAGCCAGGAGAGCAGCTTCACACACACACACAGACCCACACACACACTTTCTCTCTTTGAACGAAACAAATCCTTAGTGCATCTTTTCCTTTTCGTTCCTCGGACTTTGTCGTTCTCTTCTTCGTCTTCGTCTTCGTTTTCGTCGTCTTCGCCTTCGTCCTTTTCTTCCTTCACTTATTGTATCTACTTCTTTCTCGCTCAACTCCTCCGGGGGACACGTAGATATGTCCACGTCAACTGGGTCTTCATGCACATACAATCAAAACTACTAAACTACCTATATACAAAAAATCTTGTCAGAGAAGAATGGCTGCTGGAGGTTCGAGGGCAGAAAGACTCGCTGACTTCCAAACATGTAGAAATACATAGTTGGAGAGAGCGGTCATGGAGACGGGGACGTGGACAGCTAGACAGGTCTGGAAGCTCACGACGGAAAGAAAGTGAAGGGGAGGGGAGAAAGTGGAAAGGAGAGAGGGAGGGAAAGACAAAGGGTGGTAGAGTGAAGGACTGAGACAAAAGAATCCATGGATCACCAAAGCACTGGAACTGGAGTTGGTGCTAAAAAGTGAGTGAGAAAAAGAGATTAAATGAAATGAATCTTTTTCAAGGTGCTCAATGAAATACAATGACAGAGACATAGAGAGAAGGACAGGGGAAATAGAGGAAGATGAAGGGAGAGGAGGAGGGGAGGGGAGTGCTGGAGAAAGTTGTGAGTGGGGAGGAAGGAACCATATAATAGCTCGTATGGATGTATATATCGTATGTTATTCTGTACGCCCTCTGTGTGTGTCTGTCTGTCTGTCTGTCTGTCCGTCTGTCTGGATTTGTTTATGTGTGTACGGAGAATGAAATGAAAGGAAATAAATGAAATCAAAATTAGATGCGAAAACCTATGGAGTCGACAGGACATGTTCATTTCTACGTCCATCCCAAATCCAAACAAGTCTTGACAATCTTGAGAGAAATGGAACAGAAATAAGAAAAACAGAATAAAAAAAAAGAAGGAGAAGGAGACACACAGTAGTACACATTTCAACACTAAATTATCCTTACCTCCAACGCCGCCCAATAACCCACCAACCAACCAACAAGAAAAAAACTTCAAAGAACATCACTCAACACAAGAATTATTTCCCCACACGACTTTCTCCACACTCAAAGCCGAAGCAACTATACCACCAAAACCAAAAAAGAAAATAAACTACACAAAACCAATACCAAATCAAGGGAAAGACAACAACACACACACATTTCCATTTTTACTTCTTCCAATATATAAAAAAAAACAATAGCAACAACAACAACAACAATAATTATATTCAATGTGTCCGTCGTATATCTTGTATGTTTGGATCTTAAAGGATTTTTGTAAAAGCCACTATATAAAAGAAAACAATTTTTACATTCGTTGCACATTATTTCATGTGCTATATAAGCTAAATTTGGACACACACACACACAAAAACAAAAATGACAACGATCCATAGATGGATGTTCAAAATTTTTTAGTATTATTCAAACACACAGTCACACACATACATGTATAAACACTTAAAAAAATACCCAGTATGTAAAATTATACTCAATCTATAATCCAAACAAAAAATGTTTCATTAAAGTATGTGTTCTATTTGTAATTTTTCTAAAGTCTCCTATACGAGTGGAAGACTCGATAATTTTTGATTCTGATCCATTTTTCTAAGCATGATGCATGAGAGAGAACATAATATGGGGGAGGTGTAGGGATAATCAAATAGTATGTGTAGAGTGTCTACATGTATACATATACAATTACTATTAAGAATTATAATTTACCCGCAAGCTGATTAGGATTTACGATTACGATTAAGATTACGATTACACAACTAGAATAATATTTATTTATCTTTATGGAACTTAGCATATAGTATACGTCGGAAGGTACTTACTATACATGAATTAAAATTTGCAAATAAACTTCTTGAGGCAAAAAACAATGAGAAGAAGAAGAAACGTAATGAAAACATTCAGCGTCGTCGGCATCAACAACATTCCAACCCGTTTTGGATGGATATTATATTGATGTGAAAAAAAACCAAAAGGACGGATGTTGTTAAGAAAAAGACGAGATCGAGACACACACAACACAAACACACACCCGAGGAAAAAGAAAGACTGTTCTACTAACCAAGAAAAAAAAACATCGTCAACTCTAACTCAACACATTGACACACACTGCATAATAGCAAACAACATTAGAGTCAAGTAACGTCTGTCTCTGTTTCTCTGTCTGTTTCTGTTTCTGTCGCAGATAAATACCGACGGATACATATACGATATATACACTCCCTGGTACTGGTTGCATATATAATAAGGAAAGTGTAGAAGGGAAAATAACACATACCTCTAATATGAATCATCATCAACATCATCCTAAACCCACAGTCACACACACACTCACACAACTACAGTACAACACATTATGTAACACTTGTACTGATACTATCACAGTCACACTATATACGATAACTGACTATAGGATGTAACGATAAGGATGTAAAGGTTGTATCCGTATAGCTATATAACTTATCTATATATATACAATACTGATACTGATACTGATAGAGCGTGATACACATTAATATTGAGACAAGAAAAAATTGGAAATTCCTTTAGCATTATACTCTTAGCATTTGTTAATCAATTGAATGATGGAGTGCATCCCGATTTCAAAATAAACATAGATTTTATATGAAAAATCACAAATAGTTATTACTATTATACATGTAATTATTTCCTGTTTGAGTTTTGATTTTTGATGCCATGCAAAAAAAATTACCTATATTATTTATTTTATTTTTAGATATTAGATATTATATAGATAATACTGCGGAATATTCACACAGTAATTAATTCTCACACGCCATTGGTCATGTCCAGTTGGATAAAAACACACAATCACAAAACCATTAACGATTAATTCCGTCAAAAGGGTAAAAAAAAAACTAAAAACTAAAAACGCACCCATGAAAAATATTCCTCAATTATTAATATCTATACATATATAAATATAAATACATAATATAATTCAATAAATCAAAGAGCTTGAAATCTTTTATGTAGTCGTTGACATGTTTACCTTTCCAACAAGCCCACGAAACAATATCATTTATAATTCATTAATTGAACACAAGGCATATAAATATGAATAAATAATGAGGCTGAATAATTAATGGCTTTTGTAGCTACAATTTTAACGAGTTTGACAATACACACATAGGTAGGTACGACTATATCTGTGCAAACAACTTGAGGGCTGGGAGGCTTTACACAATGGAGATATTATTATGAGACAAGGGTATTATTAGGCTTGTAATAAATTTCGACTTTTGATACATACAACTTTTCATTAGAAGTTGTATTGTTAGTGCATACATACGTGTAGGGAAAATGCACGAGAAATATTTATTTCCATCTATTAGAAGAGACAGCATATCGTCGGTGAAGAACCAAAATGACCCATATCCATTTGTAGCTAAAAACAAAGTACACTATCTACGAAAATATTGAAACATGTCTTGTAAGCATTTAAACATTACATTTTACATTTTTCAAAAACATGTAAATAGAACATTTTACACTTTTCAAATACACGTAAATAGATTATTTTACACTTTTCAAAAACATGTAAATAGAACATTTTGCACTTTTCAAAAACATGTAAATAGAACATTTTACACTTTTCAAAAACTCCTAATTAACATTTTACGCATGTTTCCAATTTTGGTTTTATGACATAGCTCATTTTGATTCCAGCTTAAATTGGATATGGGTCATTTTTGTTCTTCACCGACGATATGGTAAAGACAGTAAATATCTGTAACTTGTAACTTCGTAGCTTAAAATTAAATTCCTCCACAATTTCTTTTAATAATTTCTAAGTCTAACTGTGGAATTTTTTTTTCAAGAATGTAAATGATAAATCCCTTTGAAATAGAAAGACAATTTACATTCCTAATTTTAAACCAAATCAAATCCTTTAATATTCACACCACCACATCATTCACGCTTATTCACTTCTCACGTACTCAAGATTTTGAAAGGGATGTTCCAGAGGTTCAATTTGTTTTTTTCTCTTGATTTTGCCTAAAAGTCATATAGAATGGCTTTTTCTAATTATTCTAAGTCCTGCATGCTCGACGAGCGGACAAGGAAAAGGACAAGGGCGAGCGAGAGAGAGAGAGAGAGTCGAATTACTTTACTTGCCCATTCAACAAAGACATGCTCATCAAATGTTGACTAAACGGCTTCTGAATGCAAATTCATTGGAAGAGATATCCTAACGAGAGAAATAGGTCGATAGTAGTAGTAGTCGTAGTATTTTATGAGACGCGACGCAACTCATTACCATACCATATAGCCTCCATGCACAATCCCTCTCCCATTTAAATTCCAATTCTAATTCTGTTTCCTGGAAGACGAAAATAACAGGGAGGGGAAGTAGGAATAGGACTCAAGTAGTCAGCTGTGAAAGAAAGAGCGTTTTTTATTTTAACACAGTACAGTAGTAGTGAGCCAGAGAGGAAGCCTCCGTCCGTTTGACGAGGACTAGGAACGACATATGAAAAGCACATATGAAAGTTAAATTTTCACACGGCATTAAATTTATTATTACGATCTCATTTACTTCTCAATGTCTCCCAGGCTATATAACTCTGAACATGAACATGAACATGACAGGGCATAAACATGAGTGAGTGTCAATGTCAAACAAAATATAAAAATACAATAGGCTTATATACCTACCACCTAATAATAATATTTTTATTGTAAGTGTGTGAATTTCAACTACTACTACTACTACTACCCGGCTCCGGCACTGCACTGTATTGAACAAACAAATATATCGTGTTAAAATATTTACATAAAAAAAATATATATTATCACAACTGCAAGAAGCTCCACACAGCAAATGGGTAATTGCTCCTCCACACAATTTTCTCAAAGTTAAATGAGAATTCCAATTGGATTTGGAAATTGAGACTCATATAAATATACGAAACCATACGCATGTACTTTTTATCAGTAGGAGCACAGCTACGTACATATGAGGGTACTGTTATATAATTACGTTTATTTTGGTGTAGATGCATAGATATAGGAAATGCCAGTATCTTTCTTTCTTTTTTATTATTTTTCAGCCAGATTTTTTGTGCATGTCGTTAAATTAATGCAATATGCTATATGGTTACGGCACGGCTTCAACTTGGAATTTGACTTGGACTTTTGAGCGTTCAGCTTTTTCAGCTTTAGCTCCAGAATCACATAGCTTCGCAGCCTGGAAAATCAGAGGAAGGATCATTAATGAAAAGCATTGAATTTCTGGTGAAAACATGTCAATGTAAAATTCATACAGGAAACACCAAGTTTTATTGGCTAGCGCGTGTAACTTGAGCTCTGGACGAGGAGAGATGGGAAGGGCTGCTGTGGGATGAAGAAATAGTGACGAAGAAATTGCATTGAATTCCATTCCCTTCCCCTCTCACATATGGGGTGACGATAAGCTCCGATCCGATCCGATATGAATGTACAATCAGGTAGAACATATGTGTTTCCTCATGAGCAGTACAGATTCAGAGCCAGATATAGTTTTTCTTCCACAGATTCAAACGGAGATACGAGTAAAACAGTGAGAGAGACTGGGAAATGGTGACATTTGAGTCCTGAAGCTATCAGCAATTGAGTGTGCGAGAGAGTCAATACCTTCATCTTCTAGTACATCTGACTCCGTCATAGTGTAAACTATCATTCCGTCAAACAACTTGAACCACCTATTTTCCTGGGAAAAATCAAAATAACTATATTGAGAAATACATATGTAGAAACTATGTTTTCTTGTTCGATCATTTCCATACACAGCGCTTGGCTTCCAACAAAAAAAAAGAAAGAAAAAACTCCAAACGCCAATATGCCATCACCACCACCATCACCACCACCACTATCACCACCACCACCATGGATGGAGACCACACTTTGACACGTCCAAATGCAAACTTTTTTTTTTTTAGTTTTACACTGAACATTTGTAGTTTTCGAAGGGAAGTTTGTTACGGGGCTATGGGGCTGGTGTATGAAGGATGAACGTGGAGTGTGGAGACTCCGGAGTCTTTTCTAAAACCTATATTGTAGAATCCCCACTCCCCACTAACACACATACCTACCTACCTACTTGCATTTCAAATTTTCGTCTCTATACACAGAAAAGGAGAACATATGCGCTCTCTACTCTCTCTCCACATACTTGATGCATGCACTTCCCTTTTCCACTTGGAGTTCGACTTCGACTTCGACTTCGAATTCGACTTCGAATTCGACTTCGAATTCGACTTGTGGAGGACTCGAGTCTGTTACAGAGTTGACACGAACATTCTCCAACTCAGACGAAATATTGAGTGGCAAACTCTCAACTCAACAGCAAATAAATGCTAAGAGGAAAAGTGCCTATATGTCGTCATCCGTACCAGGAATATTTTTCTCATGATTCTTATCTGATAACCTCTCCAGTAAATTTATGTCTGTATTTTTTCGACTCTGTCTCTCTCTCCATCCCGCTCTTCACATTATGTTCGATTTCCATTGGCTTCTCGGCCCATGGCATTGGCAAAGGCTGAAAGGGAAACTGAAACTGTGACAGGAAACACACTGCAGTGCAGTGATCATGCAATATAACTATTCAAGTCTGGGAGGCGTAGACCGAGTTACACGGAATTTGTATGATATTATGGACACATCACCGCTAACGTTTCCCTTCCCCAACAATTCCCACGTTTTTCCATGGTTTAACAGACCCACATATTTATTGTGTGAATAACTTGCATAGTGAAAGGAACGTTCAGAAATCAGAATCAAAAAGGCTCAATCTCCGTCCGAGCATAGACTGTAGAAATGTTTAGGTTTTTGTGAATTACGGGGAGCTTTTTTTTAAAAAACAGGACTGACTTTGAATTACTTATTATACCTATTAAATTGCACATATATGAACCTTGTAAAGTTTGGTGGGAGGACCAACTCACTAAATTTAGATGGCCAAATTGAATACAAATGAATTTTGACGCGGTCGTATGACTCTTTTTATTTACGCCATGTCTCGTATTGAGAAGAAATATTTAAAAAAAATGTATTATTATACTCACTATACTCTCACTCATTGAGTCTCATACACAAACATATATGAACCTACCTTGCAGTTTTAAATGTTATCTCTGCATTTCTTGTGTTCCAGTTCCAGCTGTAAGATTATAGCAATTACTCTATTTTTAAACTTGAGATTATTTTTGTCAGAGCTAAAAATATATGTTAAACTCAGGAGCCTATACAAGAACAGTGAATGCTAATGAGGTATATTCTTGTCGTTGTTCCTTTTACATCCTTTAAAATTAAGGGGTTTACATGGAATGTTTGTCAATTTTAATTAAAAAGATGCAATTTTGGTGCTTTCTTGAGTAACATGCAAATTGTTTTGTATAATTTGAAAAAATATCGTGTGTGAAGAACCAAAATGACCCATATCCAATTTAAGCTGGAATCAAAATGAGCTATGTCATAAAAACAA
>JAQFZE010003386.1:0-12697 GCA_034695245.1 Dicyrtomina saundersi | reverse complement strand
CTTACTACATCAATTGAATTCTTATCATCTTTAATACCCATTTTAACATTATTTTCAATTTTACATTTACTTGTTCTGAATTGTTCAATACAACCTTCAATGTTCAACAGAAATTGGAGCATAGTAAGAACCATAGATATATCTATGTCATAAACTCCGGCGGCTGTCAATGAGACATATCTTAATGATCGAAGATATTGTTTCATACATTTTTGTTGCAGTTTGTTTAGCTGCATATTCTGATGCTCACCGCCTCTCTGCAGTGCTATTGTGGCCTCAGCTCCTCGAACATTCCATTCATCCAGATACTTTTCACTTTTCTCTTTAACCATAGAGAGACAGCGATAAAACAATATTGTGAGGACGAGGATACTCACGGCCAGAAAGCCGAAAGCATATCTCCAATTATCCTTGCAGGTGATAGCGCCAAATGTGGCGACTACAATAAACGCTAGAAGGAGTACTTTCCCCCCAATAATGGTCATATTGAAGGCCTCATCTATGAGGCGCACTGATATTTCGCAACATCTCCAAATGTGGAGTTTCGTTCTTGGCTCCCTCAGCTTCTGGCTTGTGAAGCCATTGTTCTTGTAGCTGTTGATATTTGAAGCAAAAGTAAATTTAGAGCGAATAATAAACGTTATACATATGTATCGTCTATAAAGAACTAATATAACCTATATCTGCGATTAACTAAAACAAATAACCACTATTCACAATAATAATATAAAATATTTCTTAAAAGAATTTAAATAACATTTTGAAATTGTCAAAAACATGCAAGTAGAACATTTTGAAATTGTCAAAAACATGCAAATGGAATATTCTAAAATTGTCAAAAACATGCAAATAAATTTAAAATTGTCAAACACATGCAAATAGAACATTTTAAAATTGCCAAAAACATGCAAATAAATTTAAAATTGTCAAACACATGCAAATAAAACATTTAAAAATTGCCAAAAACATGCAAATAAATTTGAAATTGTCAAAACATGCGAATAGAACATTTTGAAATTGTCAAAAACATACAAGTAGAACATTTTGAAATTGTCAAAAACATGCAAGTAGAACATTTTGAAATTGTCAAAAACATGCAAGTAGAACATTTTGAAATTGTCAAAAACATGCAAATGGAACAATTTTAAATTGTCGAGAACATGCAAGTAGAACATTTTGAAATTGTCAAAAACATGCAAGTAGAACATTTTGAAACTGTCAAAAACATGCAAGTAAAACATTTTGAAATTGTCAAAAACATGCAAATGGAACAATTTTAAATTGTCGAAAACATGCAAATATAACAATTTGAAATTGTCAAAAACATGCAAGTAGAACATTTTGAAATTGTCAAAAACATGCAAATAAATTTAAAATTGTCAAAAACATGCTAATAAAACATTCTGAAATTGTCAAAAACATGCAAATGGAACATTCTAAAATTGTCAAAAACATGCAAATAAATTTAAAATTGTCAAAAACATGCTAATAAAACATTTTGAAATTGTCAAACACATGCGAATAGAACATTTTAAAATTGCCAAAAACATGCAAATAAATTTGAAATTGTCAAAACATGCTCATAGAATATTTTAGAATTGTCACAAACATGCAAATGGAACAATTTTAAATTGTCGAAAACATGCAAATATAACAATTTGAAATTGTCGAAAACATTAAAATATAACAATTTTAAATTGTTAAAAACATGAAAATAAATTTGAAATTGTCAAAAACATGCTAATACAATATTCTGAAATTGTCAAAAACATGCAAGTAGAACATTTTGAAATTGTCAAAAACAAGCAAATAGAACATTTTGAAATTGTCAAAAACATGCAAATAGAACATTTTAAAATTGTCAAAAACATGCAAATGGAACATTTTAAAATTGTCAAAAACATGCAAATAAAATTAAAATTGTCAAAAACATGCAAATAAATTTGAAATTGTCAAAAACATGCAAGTAGAACATTTTAAAATTGTCAAAAACATGCAAATGGAACATTTTAAAATTGTCAAAAACATGCAAATGGAACATTTTAAAATTGTCAAAAACATGCAAATAAAATTAAAATTGTCAAAAACATGCAAATAAATTTGAAATTGTCAAAAACATGCTAATACAATATTTTGAAATTGTCAAAAACATGCAAGTAGAACATTTTGAAATTGTCAAAAACATGCAAATGGAACATTTTAAAATTGTCAAAAACATGCAAATAAATTTGAAATTGTCAAAAACATGCAAGGAGAACATTTTAAAATTGTCAAAAACATGCAAATGGAACATTTTAAAATTGTCAAAAACATGCAAATAAAATTAAAATTGTCAAAAACATGCAAATAAATTTGAAATTGTCAAAAACATGCTAATACAATATTTTGAAATTGTCAAAAACATGCAAGTAGAACATTTTGAAATTGTCAAAAACATGCAAATGGAACAATTTTAAATTGTAAAAAACATGCAAATAGAACATTTTAAATTTTTAAATAATTTGTAAATAAAAACTGTTGCATTTTTCAATAATATGCATAAAACATTTTGGAATTTAAAAAAAAATCAAATAGAACAATATTGCACTTTTTAAAAACTAATTATTAACATTGTACGCATGGTTTTTATTGTTTGTATTAAATAGCTCATTTTGAATCCAGCTTTTGAATTAAGTGTGGGTCATTTTAATTTTTTAAAGACGATAATACTACTTTTTGTTATTAGTTAAAAATTATTTAAAGCTAGAAAAACATACCCAATTTCGTCTAGAACGACGAGGAGCGAGATTACAAGTGTGAGTACAACCAAGAGGGTAAATAGGCCCAAGCAAAAGTTGTTCATCACCATGAACAATTCAAAAGTGTGTGACAGGATATTTGTCAACATCCTGATTCTCCAGTTCGTGCAGCTCTTGATTCCAAACATTTGGAGTCCACCTATGATCAAGGGCGAAGGCGAACTTACGGACTGGGGTGCCATGACTACCAGAATCCAGAGACAAGTGTTGTCAATTATCAAGAAAATGATAATTTGCGTCAGAAAGAACTGCCATCGTTTTATTAAACGAGGTTTGTCTGACCTATTTTGAGCTTTTCCATACGTCCCTGTAGGATAAATGAACTCAATTATAATTTTTATCCTTACAATATTCGTTTGACAATAAGTTAATATTTATTTTTGACGGCATCTTCTAAATACAGAATAATTACACGTTTAGCAGCAAATAGAACAGCTCTAGGATTACACATCGTGTATAAAGTACCAAAATGACTAATATCCATTTTTAGCTACAAGCAATAAGCACTGTGTACAAAAATAATCAAATACATCTTAAAAGCAAGTAAACAGAACATTTTGCACTTTTTAAAAATACGTAAATTAAACATTTTGCACTTTTCAAGAAGATGTAAATAGAACATTTTGCACTTTTTCAAAATATGTAATGACAAAATTTTGAACTTTAAAAAAATACGTAAATTAAACATTTTGCACTTTTTAAGAAGATGTAAATAGAACATTTTGCACTTTTTCAAAATATGTAATGACAAAATTTTGAACTTTAAAAAAATACGTAAATTAAACATTTTGCACTTTTAAAATATATGTAAATACTACATTTTGAACTTTTAAAAAATATGTAAATAGAACATTTTTAACTTTCAAAAAATACGTAAATTGAACATTTTGAGCTTTTTAAAAATATGGAAATAAAACGTTTTGCACTTCTTAAAAATATTTAATTAGAACATTTTAAACATTCTGAAAATATGTAAATAGAACATTTTACACTTTTTCAAAATATCTAAATAGAACATTTTTCACTTTTTCAAAATATGTAACATAGAACGTTTTTTTTTACATTTTTAAAACGTGGAATTAAAACATTTTGCACTTTTTGAAAAAAATTAGAATATTTTGTACCATTTTTAAAACAAGTAAACGAATTATTTTACATTTTTTAAAAACATGTGAATAACACATTTTGCTCTTTTAAAAACTCCTAATTAACATTTTACGCATGTTTTTTATTTTGTTTTTATGACACAGCTCATTTTGATTGTAGTTTAAATCGGATATGGGTCATTTTGGTTCTTTACTTACAATATTTTACTAACTGTTCATATATTATGCTCTACAGCAACTGCTCAATCCTTCAGAACTCAAAGTTCGACATCCAGGATGCATATGCTTCATTATTGGACTTATCCGGCTTCGTCAAAAAACGCTTACTAATATGATATTTTATATAAATAAAAATGGACTTACTTTCGATGTCTTTTAGCCATATCATGATGGCACGGAGAATGGCAACCATACTTTCCTTGTAAAGAGCTACATTCACAACCATAAGGGGTATGAACGAGTAATAAATCAACAAGAACATCATAAAGATGTTGGACGTTGTGGTATTTGTATTACTGAGCAGAGTTTTGACGAAAGATACCAATATGTACAGATAGTATATGAGTGCAAATGCTACATTGGCCTTATATATTCGCATTTGCCATCCAGGCTTCAGCATGGAGGGGTATTCCTCAGATCGTTTCCAAGTGAATGGGTGTAACTTGAGCAGAGCTCCAGGCCGGATAGCCCACTTCAAGTGAAGAATGGACGTTTTGTCCAAAAGCACCCTTCTGTCCATGTCGGAGAAGAGTGGGACACTGAAAGGAAGAAATAGGTAGACAGGGAGCCAGGGGTAGCAAAGTTTTAAGTTTTTGAATCTACTTTAGGAGTAGAGAGTGAGCATAACATGATGATTGATTTTAAATTGCATGAGGTGTGTGAAGAACTCAAATGACCAATATACAATTTGACTTAGAATCAAAACAAGCTATGTCGTAAAAGCAAAATAAACCACACGTGTAAAATGGTAATTCCAAGTTTTTAAGAGGTGTACAATGTTCTCATTTATTGTTTTTAAAAGGTGTTAAATGTTCTAATTTAATGTTTTTAAAAGGAAAAAGTTACTAATTCAATGTTTTTAAAAAGTGAAAAATTTTCCAATTCAATGTTTTTAAAAATTGAAGAATGTTCTAAATCAATGTGTTTAAAAAGTGTTCAATATTCCTATTCCATCTTTTACAAAATGTACTAAATGTTCTAATTCTATATGTTTTAAAAAAGGTACGAAATGTTTAAATTAAATAATTTTGAAAAGTAGAAACTTCTATTTTTATTTTTCTTAAAAGTTTAAAATGTTCTATTTTAATGTTTTTAACATTGCAAAATGTTGTATTTTATGCTTTAAAAAGTGTAAAATGTTTTAATTGCATATTCTAAAAAAGTGCTTAATGATCTTTTTAAATGCTTTCAAGGCAAAATTGCATTTTTTTTTGTAGATATTTGTTATTGTTTTTTAGCTTAAAACAGATATGGGTCATTTTAGTTTATCACACAGAATTTATGCATTCGTACACATGTAAGATTTAATTCTCTAAATGGTCTTCATGAGTTGGTTCTAGAGTCGGTAATTTTTTGAAGCGACAAGGCAAATGATTGATCATAAGAGAGTCAATTAAACTGTATGTATGTAGATACTATTTTAAAAGTGTCAAACTCAAAAGTACCTACACCTTGCATGCATCATTTACAGCTAAAATGGAACCACGCTCTTACATAAAACAAAAGTCATGTAGTACATATTTGATCTCTTTTTGGCATCGTCCATAGCTTATGTGATCTGAGACGTAGGGAGTGATCTATATAATATCTTGTATTGCCACAAATGCCCAAATTAAACAAAAAAAGTGGAAGGGGGAATCCAGAATTTAGAAAAAGTATATGCAAGTTATAACTGTAAGGGAGCAGCAATGGACAAACAACGCAATTCTCTGCATATGTACGTAAAACAAGCTGAATTTTTGAATGACATAGATGACAGGGATATTCACCATGCATCACTGAATTTAGTGAAAACTGGATAATTGGTGGACTGGACTCCAGTTTGTTTGTCTCTACGAATAAATTTAGAAGAAGGTGATTGACAATGGCCTTATTAAATAATACTGAATTTTTGGTAATTTTTGTACATACATATTTCTATCTCTTGATGTGTTTGTACACGTGTTCTGCTTTAATTCAGCTCTGTATGAGTTATAAATGTGCAGTTATGTATTGTCTGCTAACCCACATACCTCACACTATTTCTAGCTGTTTGAAATTTGAAGTCCCGTCAAGTGAGAGAGACGCTTGAGTTTTCCCTTTTTAAATGTCGAATGCATAATATTGGGAGGCTGAGCTGAGCAAGAGCATTTCTACGTGAGCAAAATCTCCCAACATTTTAAACTTCTATCTCACTTTTAAGTATGTATGCCTAAGTAATATTATTCCAGACATTGAACGCCTACTTTCTTCGTTTTAGATACGTAAGTAATGTGTTTCCCCACAGAGGCACAATACATTGTTAAATTTTTGTCACGAAAGAAGCTCTTTTTTTAAAATTTTTTAAACAATTGAGAAATTATAAAACTGAAAGTGAGATGTGAGTAGGTATGTACAATGCAGTGATATAGCAGTATATATTGCATACTGGACATTATATATAATCTAATGCCAGCAAGTATGTACATACTTGTAAAAGCGCCTTCTTGGTTGTTGATCTGAATTTTTAGATTGTATCTAGAATCTAGAATACCATTGACTAGTTTATTGTTATTTGTACGTACTAAAATTAATTTGTAATTTTCTCTGTAAAGATTTAACGTTTTTGGTTCAATTCAAGGAGAAGGCGAAGATCTTCGAGTGATTTTCTTCAGCATTTTTCCAAGACCAAACTGTAGCAAGGCAAGTAGAGATACCCTAAACTATTCTGACTAATAAGTGATGTTTAGCAAAGTTGCTTATAAGAAGAAAGTAATTATTAAAAAAGAAACGACAGGAATGAAATTTAACTTTTTGGAGTATGGGGTAATTTCCATAGCGTAAAAGTTGTCTGCATATAGAAGCAGGTGAGATTGTAAAAATTTATTCAAATCGGGTCCCACATTTTTGTTCACGTGTTATAAAATTTACAAAGCCGCAGGGGAGGGGGGAGAGGGAGAGGAAGGCGGTTATAATTTAATCTTTGCTCTAATTGTAGGTTGATTTACAGTAGCTTAAACAGTTCTCCCAAACAGTGAAATTTCAAAAAGATTTTCTCTCTACAGTGAACTCAGCGTATAACGGACGCCACATGCCCCACAAATTTGATCCTATTTAGCTATATTTGTTTGCAACTATATACAGAATATTTTCTCTAAAACGGAATTTTTAAGATTATGAAGAGATGAGCGGTAAATTTTCAAGATGTCCGCTAATCCGGGTAGCTCTTATATGACTAAATTCTAGATCCGCCGTTGTGTAACAAGATTATTTCTTATGTTAGATTTATAGAAATCATAGATATTAACAACTGTATATTCTAAATGTTTCGCTTAAAGATGGATTTTCTTTTTTCTGGGTCCGTTATAACCGGATAACACTGTAATATGACAATATTACTCACGATACATATGTTGCGCCAAGCACAATGCAATGTGCATACTACCTATTTTTGTGCAAATTACAGGGTATATTTTTGAGGTCTATAAACGCTAAAGCACGAAGGAAACAATTCTGAAAGTAGTTTAAAATTATTTTTTTCCGCTACCTTGATTTAGGAAAGTTTTCTGGTTTTTTTCGTAATTTTTACTATGCCGAAAACTGAAGTTAAATTTTCTATAAATGTTTTATTTCAATATTTTGGAAAAGGTAAAAAATGTTCTACGTTCTATTCCCATGTTTTTGAAAAGGTGTAAAATGTAATTTCATGTTTTTTTAAACGTGCAAAATTCTCTATTTACATTTATTTTTATATTGAAAAATGTTATATTTACATATTTTTGAAAAGTGTAGGATGTTTTATTTTTATGTTTTTGCAAAGGTGCAAAATGTTCTAATTTCATGTTTTTAAAAAAATGTAAAATATTTCTAATTGAATGCTTTTATGACGTTTTAATATTTTTGTTATTAGTAAATATTGGTTTTAGCTACAAATGAATATGCGTCATTTTAGTTTTTCACTAAAGAAATGTTTTTTTAACGACGTTGAGCGTTTTTGACAAGATATGTTAGTAGTAAATTGTGTATAGGTAGGTCAAAATAAAGTAATGCACATTCAAAAAATTTTTAATTTCATTTTAATTATTGCATAGCAAAATAACATGTTTAAAGCTGGATTTTGCGTTATTCTACACACATCCTAGAGTGAAAATATTAAAGCGCATTAATTTTAAAATTCTATTAGCGACTACATAGATCTAAAACAAATGAATCATATTGTATTTAAAGAATTAAAATGAAATATTCACAACGTGCCCTTTATTTAAAATGAGCTATGTCAAAAGAAAAAAAAACTATAACAAATAAAAAGAATTTGCTCACAATGCTAATTTAAGTTTCTTAAATGAGCAAATCGTTCCATCTACATGTATTTAGAATAGTAAATATAGCCTATTTAAATGTGTTCCTAATAGGTTTGAAATTTCCTATTTACATGAATTTTTGAAAAAGTCAAAATGTTCTATAAAGGTGTGTGTTTGAAATTTTAAAGTTTCTAAATGTTAAAAAAAGTGTACAATGTTGTATTAACATATTTTTGAAACGTATTAAAAATTTCTTGTTTCATGTTTTTATAAGGGAGCAAAATCTAAATATTTTTAGAAAGTGCTCAATTTTTCTATATAAATGCTTTCAAGACGTTTTAAACATTTTCTGTAGATGCAAATGGATATAGGTCAATATGATTCTTCACAGACGATATGACGTTCACAATTTGACGTGGTTACAGGTGGGACACAGTTTAATCCATTTCTCGCGTCGTCCATATAATTCGTGACCCAAGTAGAACGGGGAGATCGATTTATTATCTCGATATCAGGAGGCAGGGGGAGTCAAATAATATAAAATATTATATACAAGCTATAACTATAGGTTAGTCGCAAGGACGAACAACGGAATTCCTTGCATATGTACGTAAAAAAAGATAACTGTTTGGATGACTTGTTGTTTAATATACATAGGCGCATTCACTGGAAACTTTCTATTTTAATTGGAATTTTGTTTGTTTGTCTCCACTCATAAATTAAAGATGTAGTGATTGACAATGACTGTAAAATAAATCTGGTTTTTGTCAATATCTTGATTTGTTTGTACACGTTTAGTTCTTCAATTCAGCTCTGTAATTATGAGTTATGAATGTGCAGTTATATGTATGCTCTAGTAACCCGAATTTCTCACAGTATGTATAAAAATGGAAAAGAGCCTTGATCTTTTGCTTTCTAAATCTCCAATGCACATGGAGAGCATAAGGGCTCATTCATTCCTAACGTTTGCAAAACTCTTTAAAATTTTCAACTCCCTTTCCACTTTTTGGTATGTACGCCCATGTAAAATATCACATACCTTTCACGCCTACCTTCCATTTTTTAGATCCCTTTTTTAGATTTAATGTGTGGCCCCTCAGAGGCACATTGTTGAGCTTTTGTCACGGAAGAAGCTCGATGCATGTATGTTATTGGATGGAGTTTTTTTTTCTTCTTAAGCAGTTAAATAATTATATAACTGAAAGTGTGAGGTGGGTAGGTATGTACTGTAATGCAGTCATAAAGTAGTACGTATTAGAATTTGGACTTTATATGCAATCTTATGCCAGCAAGTATGTACCTAGTTGTAAAACCGCTTAGTTAGTTATAAATCTGAATTTTTAGAATTTATTCAGAATAGTTTTAAAAAATCTAGTTTGAATGTATTTGTACTTAATGCCTATGAATTTTAATTTTCTTTGTAAACAGTCAACGTGCCTAGGTTCGAACCCAGGAGAAGGCAACAATCTTTGTGATATTTTCTGCGACATTTTTACTAAAAACAACTGTAGCAAGGCAAGTAGTCAAGACTTTACAAAATTCTGACTGATGTGTGAGCTGTAGCTGAGTTGATCTTAGGAAGAAAGTAATTAAAAACTAAATGACAAAAATTAAATACAAATTTCTCGAGTATGAGAGAAACTTTATTGCGTAAAAGTAGTCTGCATGTAGAACGAGGTGAGCAGGATTCTAATATGTCCGCTACAAATTTAAGCCCCTTCATGACCAAATCCTAGATACGCCACTGTGTAACTAGATTATTCCTTATACCGATTTCCTAGAAATCATATATCCTATAGATAGCATAGTGTTGCTGAATGCAAAATGTGCTGACTACATCCTGTGCGACGTCTTTAGACTACGTGTGCAAGCGAAATAATATTGATTTGTTATTCAAATATTGAATAGATCCTGAGAGTAGCTGACCATGTATAGCCAGCCGTTCACTGTTATTCACTGTAAACCTGTAGTAGAATAATTATAATTCTTGCAAGCGCCAAAAATATGTTATATACTTATAAGTTACTATTGTACTTTCCTGGGTCCAAGGGGTGTATAATTACACTGTAATAAATGCGTTATTTTGCTCAGTTATATTCAGCTCAGTGTTTGTTGATGCCATAAAGCGTTATTTACAATTCAATTATAACGTTTAAACAAACTTTGAATCCCATTTATTAGTGACAAGTGCCTTGTACAATTGAATTTTTAAAAAATGCAATGTTTTTGTACTGTGAATTGGCAGCTTTTCATCTTTCGCTTTCCTTCTCCGCACTCCATATATATCGTTCTAGTCAGCCCACTGGAATGAATCTACTCCAAGTCATCATGTAGCTTATATAGATACAAATCTTTTTGTAGTACACATTGGTATTTAATTTAAAAAATATTTAAATTCGATCGATACGTACGGTAAAAAATTTCTTTTTAAATAATAGCATCTTTATTTGGAATATAATGATAATATCTTTCATCTGGATTTGTGTTGTTCTATGTAAGTATATCGATTGGAGGTCTCTTATTGTAACTAAAAATCTATGGTTTCTTAATTGTCTTTAAAATTTACCAGGTCAACTTTGCTGACTTGACGGATAATTTCTGGGCAACTTGCTTCCAGGAAACTAGTGAATGAATTCTTGGAAAAACTTCTGCTGTCTTAGGTCTTATGAAAACTGAGAACCCGGAGGAATTTGATCAGGTCATGAAGGATGCCTCATTTCAAACGCTTATTGGAAAGTTTCGGGGGGAAATGGATACTTACAATTTACGGTCAGAATTATATAACAAATTACAATATTAAAATTACATAGTTACAAATTACATGTTAGTAGGTATACATAAATACCTCAGTATTTATTTATTAATCTACTTTTCTTGTAATTTCATATACAGAATGAAACTCGTAAGAAGATCGATGTGCTGAAACTAACTAAGATCAACCATGCCGAGTACTCAGAACAACTCCTTGCCGAAATTCAGGAGACTCGCTCCTAAACTACTAAAAGCTACAAAGTAATTACTAAAAACAAATAGGTTAGCACTTTGGTTGGGGTTTGTGGTCGTCATCGCTATAAATAAAAATTACAATTTTTTTTTTGTATTCAGGCTTCGTAAATCGAGAAATATAAATATGCGACCAGTCACTCCCACACACACAAAAATTAACACAACCCTTTCTCTTTTTTGATAATTAAATCTACACAACCAGTTACTTTAGTACTACTATTATAATATTATATATAACTTACATGAAACATGTTTTCATTTCACACGAAAATCTAATAATAGTTTGAACATGAGTTCTTTGTTTTTTTTTATTCTTACTTCACTTTGTATGTATTCATTTGTATCTTCATTAATTTGCAAGCGCGTAC
This sequence comes from Dicyrtomina saundersi, assembly GCA_034695245.1. NCBI lineage: Eukaryota > Metazoa > Arthropoda > Collembola > Symphypleona > Dicyrtomidae > Dicyrtomina > Dicyrtomina saundersi. The sequence continues at coordinate 941 of JAQFZE010003386.1, read as the reverse complement.
TTATCAGTGGTATTTTCATGGCTGAGATAGTAGCCCTTCCAAATTATTAGATATTTCAAGCTAGTATTCCATTTAGCAAAATTTTGTAATTTGCAAGTGCCCTAGGATAAATTATAGCATTGAACATCTTCCGTTATGTATAATTTACGCTTAGGTTTTCCCACTACAGTAGTTAATTTTTTTAAAAATATAAGCCTTCAAGTGTATTTGTAGTTAAATAAAATTACTGTGTATGTAGCTTTTAAGTAAGTATATATCCCTTGTAATTCTATGATATTAATGACATTTCACAACCCAGGCCTCCGTTGGGCTGGCAGTATATGTAGGAATTTGAGGATTATTCCGTTATTGAAGTTCAGAAATAGTATTTAGTAAAGTTATTTGTATTTTCTAATATTAAATTAAAATACAAACAAGTTACTTGAAAATGATGCGAAGGAAAGTTGAACGTATGTACTGTGAACTTAATTGTAAGATACCCTCCACTAATAATTATACCAACTAAGTAACGATAAATATAATTTTGATTCAAAATTTTTTAATTCTAAATATTATATTATATGATAACAGTGAGTATCATATGAAGAAACGAGATAGTAGTTTGTAGTATTGAAATTAAAACATTTTTGTAGACAATATTTCAGTTTCGTATTTTGAATCCAGAACTCCAGAAAATAAATGGGGTTTTATTAATGTTAGGTGTTAGCCCTGTGAGTAATTTGATTCATACTTTTAGTAATATTTATCGTCGGTGAAGGATCAAATCGTTAACTTCCTTAACAATACCACTGGAAGTTAACGGATTTGATCCTTCACCAGCGTTATATTTGTAGACACATTTATTTTGTATCTACTTCAAAACTATTGGAAACGTGAAGATCAACTAGCTAAGTAGAAGGTAAATTGGTAAATTACTGAACGTTTAGCGTATGGTAAAAGAT